>WWET01000292.1:280854-292091 GCA_011038615.1 Limnodynastes dumerilii
TATAATAATCTAATATAGTAATATAGCTATAAAAATATAATATAGTAATATAGCTATTATAATATAATATAGTAATATAGCTATTATAATATAATATAGTAATATAGGTAGACTGACTAGTTACCTTTTCCAGGAATGCACTGTGCGGTGTCATGACATCACACCAGTGCCACACCGTGCCCCCTTGCTTCCGGGCACCACAGATGCACTTACGCCACAGGTGACAACACATGCACTGTAGTTAAATTCTTAATTATATGCACATAAAAAGCATGAGCTTCTTAGGTGTGAATCTGGTCCAGGAACTCTAAGTGCTACCTAGGGGCCAAGAGAGACCAGGAGATATCAGTTCAACAATTAGACCCCAGGGACATATAGATTTTTTCTGTTTGTGATATATATGTTTGCTGTAATATAAGCTGATTCGATAGATAGCCCATAATACACCAAGACTGAGACCACTTTGAAAGAGTTTCTCATTTTTAGTGTTGGTGCATTAGCTACAATCTATCCCTGTATATATGTGCTCTGTATACAGGTAGACTTACACTACATTAAAGCATAACTGTGGCACATTTGCAAATACACACTTCTTTTGTATATGTGTCTTTATTGTAAAACTTGCCTTCATTTTACATTCAATCTTGCAACAGGACAGTAACTTAGTTATTTTGGTTATTCAGATGTTTGTACATAGAATAATAAGGACTATCTAAGCTTGAGTAGCTAAAGTTTTATGTACCGATAATTTCCCAGGAACGTCACATGAGGACAGTCTGCCTGCTTAGTGTTGGTGATGGGGTGATAGGTCATATGATGTCATAGTTGGCGTTAGCCATAAGGTTGCTCATGGACAGCTGTGGGTGGCCCAGCAGGAGATTGTGGGGGAGGTTTTGAATAAATAGCTTCTTCTATGCCCTAATTCATACCTCCTCCTCCCCTTCCACTCTCTCTCACACATACACTTGTGATTATGATGAATTTATTTTTTGTCCCCTTCCATTTGTGAATTTGGGTCACTGTTGTCTCACTGTATCAGGTGACTCATTGGCTGGGCCCTCTACGTGACCAGAACAAAAGAAAGAGCTTGTTAAACTCTTGACATCTAACGTGAAACAAAATAAATATCACAACAAATTTGAAAACGTTACAAATGAGGAATAACTTCCTCTTTGCTCTGTGAATGTTTTTGTCTATTCATTAATTTTAATGTACCTCTTTATGTTTTACCCTTTGCAATCCTTTGACTTTTTTTTTTACAAATATTTTATTTCAACATTAGCTATTTGCATTTCTAGGGTCTCACAATTTAACATTTTATACCCTCTATTTTTCTGTGGTATCTGTATATTTTATATATAAATATTTTCCTTCGTACATGTATTTTTATTGCATTCATTCTACAATTCCACTAAACATATAAAAGTTTTATGATAATTTTTTTGCAGTTTATTTGATTAAATAAATGCAAATGATCCCTGAAATACATTTTTAAAATTGTTTTTTCATATAGGAGAACATTTATTATCAGAAAAGAGTTATTTACAATCCATATTATGTTGAAAAAGTTATATATCATGACCTTGAAGACGAAGAGAAGAAGTAAAATGATGAGAAATAAACTGTGCTTGTTGTCATGTTGAAGGATGATTTATTGTTATGATGATTTGCTTGATTTGAGTGTCATCATTTGATGAATTTAGCCAGTGAACCATCGATCCGATGTCTGTTTTTGTTTCCTAAAAATAAATAATGATATAAAGGGACTTATTTTATAAAAACAGGGCGCACATAATGTCAATGGCTTCAAAGGTGGTGGAATGGCTTTGGAAAATCAGGAATAAGTAATACAATGCTAATTTGAAGTCTACACACAAATACAAAAAAAGTAGCTCATTTATACAAACATATCTAGCTTCCATCTCCTTAATTGGACTGATTGAAACTTTGAATTTAATGTGTTCCTTTGACTTTTGGATCACATTAGCTCACTTTCACCTTTCAATTCATACTATTCTATTCCATTCTACACAAAATACAATGTATGTACACAGGGCTGGATTTACATTTGTGGAGGCTCCCTGCTGACATCCTTCTCCTAAGAGCACTATCACAGCCACTGGCATTTGCTGGTCACTGTGATAGCAGAGCTGTAACTAGAAAATTTAGCGCCAAGGCCAAAAAGGAAAAATGCTGCCCCCTGATCCTAAATTCCAAGGCAATTTTACCATAAATATTAACTTACTGGTGCCCTCTTAAGATTTGCTCCCTGGGCGGACATCCCTAGTTACCCACCCATCCCTTATAGAAAGTTACGGGAGCCCTGAAGATTGGATGTTTGTGGGGGCCGCAGTCGCCCAGTGGTTAATCCAGCCCTGTATCTACACCTATAGTAATCACAACCTGAAATGTATAGATTTGTGGACTAACCTTCTAAAGAATACTTTGAAAAATCTAATTAAAGAACAGTCAATGAATTTTTTCCGGTATTACTATCTGTTGTCTAACAGAAGATTAATGTACCGCTCCTGTGACCTTGTGACAGGGCTGGCCCTAGCAAATTTGGTGCCCTAGGCAAGATTTTGGCTGGTGCCCCTAGCAGATAATAATCTTGTGTTTATGGGCCTGATCCAGAGCTACGGCCGCCGTCGCCACTTTTTCGTGTGAAAGCAATGTGTGACTGATAGAGATTTGGAACGCACATGTAAAAGGCACACAGGCGAAGTCCTGTTTATTCATAGTATCTTAAGATGCCTCTTGGCTTACAGCCAACACTAGCATATACACAGTATGGACTGGATCCCATGCTGGATCTTCCAGACGCATGGAGATCAGATAGTCTGCACAGATGAATGAACTCCCCTGTCACTCCACACTCTCCTGCACACTTTAAGGGCCTGATCCAGACCTACGCCCGCGGTCGCTAGGACGGCAGGCGTAAGCGTAAGATCAGCTTTTCGGTCGATCTGCGCATGCAATCGTGGATCGGGCGTCCGTAGCAGCGCCATAGGGACGCTGGAGGGGACGTTAGTGTAGGTGGGCAGGGGGAGATAGTAAAATGAGGGTAGGAGGGCGGGCTAAGTGGCCATACGCTCCTGTGCGAACGTATGGCCCCTTCCTTACGCCGGCTGAAGTTAGGGTAGCCTTCAGCCGGTGTAAGAAGGGGCCATACGCCCGCACAGGGGGAGTGCCAGGGGGAGGCAGCACGTTAGCATGCTCAGCGCTACATCGTACCTCTGGATCAGGCCCTATATGTGGACACAAAAAAAAACAGAAAGTGACGGCAGATAAGACCCACATGGCCCATCTAGTCTGCCCAGTTGTTTAATAATAGTTAATAATTAAGTAGTTTTTCTTTATTAATAAGCATGACTGCAATATGCTACAAAGATCAGCATACAAAAAAGATAATTTGTCAAAATATCAAAACAGAAATCCCTAATCAGATTATTAATATGATTTATATAGAAACCAGCTAGGTCCCAAATCATGTCATTATGTTACATATATCCTATAAAGCCTGGAATCGTGTGTGCTCATCGAGGCTGCAGCACTTAGGATGACTGGGCATCTGACGTCACATACTCTGACTCACTGTCTTGATAGACAGCAGTCACAGCTAATCAGCATTGCAGAAAGAAGGTTCAGGGTCTTAGTCTCTCCTCCCTGTGTCAGAATGAGCTAATCAGATATTGCAGAGGCGAGAGACAGTCTAAGCCATCACCTGTCACCTGTTGCCTGCTGCCGAAAAAAAAAGTATGGCTGTCCAAATGTTATAAATGGACAGTCCAGACTTTGAGTCGCCCCCCTCCACCAGTTGCCGCTATAGGCAACTCGCCTATATTTCCTATAGCTAGGACCCTACTTTACTTTACTTTTACTAATTTCCCCAAATTTTAACAAAGTATATATTCTAAATCAATAGAACCTTTTTAAAAGCTTACGGTTGGTGATTTCTGGCTTATTATATATTACCAAAGGCTCTTTGTGAAGAAAAGGGACAGTGATTTTAGCGCTGCCATCTACAGAAGATTTAAACTTTTATTCAAAGAAAGAATATCATAGAGAAAGCTCTGTATTCTTTTTTTTGGAAATAGCATTTTTTGTTTAGCGTTTTTAAACTTTTTTCATACTTTTTTCATACTTTTTTCTCTTCAACTTCCTATATTTGCATACACTATCATCTTCAACACCTAGGGCCAGATTAACCATGCCCCTGGGCTCCTACACACAAAGGGGCCCCCACAAACATCCAACCTACAGGTCTCCTACAGCTGTCTATGAGGGTGGATGTCAATGATTGACAGAGTCGGCCCTAGCCAATGCAGAGCTCTAAGCAAAACATAAGCTGGTGCCCGCCCCACCCCACCAATTTCAGTCTTAACTACCCTACCATTGAATTATTCTTATTCACAATATTTATAATATATTACAATTGCTAACCATCTTATATCAATAATTAGTGCTATTTTGCCCCAAACACAAATCAAAATGAAAATATGAATTTAAAAACCACAACACCATAAAAAAAAATAGGAAATCCCCCCTCCCATTTATCAGTTTCCCTGTCAAGTCCACGGATTCTTTGGACCATTTAAATTTCCCAAATTATATTCCCAATACCCATTATTTCTCTACTGTTCTCTTCAGCTCACCAAGTTCTCTCCAATTCCTCCTAAATAGACTAATTCCCTCAATTAACGCTTTTTAACACAGTCTACTCTATTCACTTCTCTACCTCTGCTTCTCATCACACCTATTCTCCTTTCCACACCTCATTCTCCTCTTCACACCTATTCTCCTCTTCACACCTTATTCTCCTCTTCATACTTTATTCTCCTCTTCACGCTTTATTCTCCTCTTCACACCTTATTCTCCTCTTCACACCTATTGTCCTCATCACACCTATTCTCCTCTTCACACTTATTCTGCTTTTGACACTTTATTCTCCTCTTCACATTTTATTCTCCTCTCCACACCTATTCTCCTCTTCACATTTTATACTCCTTTTCACACCTATTCTCCTCTTCACACCTTATTCTCCTCTTCATACCTTTTTCTCCTCTTCACACTTATTCTCCTTTTGACACTTTATTCTCCTCTTCACACTTTATTCTCCTCTTCACATCTAGTCTCCTCTTCACACCTATTCTCCCCTTCACACCTATTCTCCTCTTCACACTTTATACTTCTCTTCACACCTATTCTCCCCTTCACACCTATTCTCCTCTTCACACCTTATTCTCCTCTTCACACCTATTCTCCTCTTCACACCTATTCTCCTCTTCACACCTATTCTCCTCTTCACACCTTATACTCCTCTTCACACTTTTAACACAGTCTGTACTCTATTCACTTCTCTACCTCTGCTTCTCATCACACCTATTCTCCTCTTCACACCTTATTCTCCTCTTCACACCTATTCTCCTCTGCACACCTATTCTCCTCTTCACACCTATTCTCCTTTTCACACCTATTCTCCTCTTCACACCTATTCTCCTCTTCACATCTATTCTCCTCTTCACACCTTATTCTCCTCTTCACACCTATTCTCCTCATCACACTTGTTCTCCTCATCACACCTATTCTCTTCTTCACACCTTATTCTTCTCTTCACACCTATTCTCCTCTTCACACCTTATTCTCCTCTTCACACCTATTCTCCTCTTCACACCTATTCTCCTCTTCACACTTTATACTCCTCTTCACACTTTTAACACAGTCTGTACTCTATTCACTTCTCTACCTCTGCTTCTCATCACACCTATTCTCCTCTTCACACCTTATTCTGCTCTTCACACGTATTCTCCTCTTCACACGTATTCTCCTCTTCACACCTATTCTCCTTTTTACACATATTCTCCTCTTCACACTTTATTCTCCTTTTCACACCTATTCTCCTTTTCACACTTTATTCTCCTCTTCACACCTATTCCCCTCTTCACACCTATTCCCCTCTTCACACCTATTCTCCTCTTCACACCTTATTCTCCTTTTCACACCTATTCTCCTCTTCACACCTACTCTCCTCTTCACACTTTATACTCATTTTCACACTTTATTCTCCTCTTTACACCTATTCTCCTCTTCACACTTTATTCTCCTCTTCACACCTATTCTCCTCTTCACGCCTATTCTCCTCATCACACCTATTCTCCTCTTCACACCTGACTTTCCCACCTCCTCCCTCTGCTTCTTTACACCTCCTTTGTTTTTCTTTCCATGCCCCCTCTCCAGTCCTTCTTTCTTCAATCACTACTGGGACTCATATACACACACACATGCAGGGAGTACAGAGCGCGGTGATGACATCACCGCTTGGCGCTAATGTACTATATCTGTCACTGCATGATATGTCACTTCCCCTTCCCCTGCTCATAGCTACCTCTGCCTGTCAGAAATGCTGCTTGGAGTCATGCAGGCAGATCAGTGGCGTTGGATCTCTGTTACTCTAAGTGACAATGGGCCTGATCCAGAAGAACGCCCGCGGTCGCTCGGACGGCAACGCCCGATCCTGGAGTTAGGGTAGCCTTCAGCTGGCGTAAGGAAGGGGCCATACGCCCGCACAGGGGGAGTGCCAGGGGGAGTCAGCGATGTAACGCTGAGTGTTAGTACGCTCAGCGCTACATCGTACCTCTGAATCAGGCCCAATGTAACTGAAAAATACAGTCACACTGTCAGAAAGAAGAACTGGGCTCCAGCGCTACTGATCTGACTGCACGACTGCAAGCAGGCATTTTTATCTTGCGTTTGGGGCCTACCAGGAGCCTTGTCACCCTAGGCAACCTATGCCTAGGGTCGGCCCTGGTGATTGACATCCTTCTCTTAAGCATAGCATATTGTGGCTGCCGGCATATTTCAGCAACTGTGATAGTGTGCTTAGGAGGAGGATGTCAATTACAAACATCCATTCCCAGAACTGGTTGGGAAAACAATTGCTTCTGTCTCTAAGAGGCATAGCAATCGATACCTGGAGCACCAAACACAGTGCTTTGAAAGGTAAGTAATGATTCTATCCCCAACCCTCTCCCTAATCCTTACCCTAACACCTCCCTTCTATCACCCTTCCCCACAGCCTGACCCTAACCCTCCCTTCTCCGCAGCCTAACCTTAAGTCTCCCCAGCCTGACCTTAAACCTCCCTTCCCCGCAGCCTGACCCTAACCCCACCTTCCCTTTAGCCTGATTCTAACCCTAACCCTGCCCCCTTCCATAGCCCTAACCCTAACCCTTCTTTCCCCAAAACCTAACCCTCCTCCTAAGCCTTAAAGTCCCTGGAGATGTTACTTACCTTTTTGGTCTGGCGGGCAGCGCTTTTGAAAAGGAATGGGTGAATATGCCGATCACATACTCACCCATTCATAAAAAAAAATCTAAAATAGCTGCCATTCAAAAAACTGCCGAAAAGGAACTTTTGATGTGTGTAGATGAGGAAAAGTAGTTGCAGGACAATCTAGCGTTTCCAAAGTCCCTGTCCTACCCTAATTGCAAGGGACTATATTCACACTTAAGTAAATGCAGAATCTCTGGGCCTGATCCTGAGCTTCGGTCGGCGTCGCTAGTACGGCGGCCGTAGCTCTAATGCGCATGCATCTGCCCGGCGTTACTATGGAAACGCCCGATCGTAGATAGTAGCGGCGTTGGGACGCTGGAGGGGACGTCCTCCAGCGTCCCAACGCTCACGTTACTCCTGGAGGGCGGGGGGGGGGAAGTAAATCAGGCTAGGGGGGCGGGCTAGGCGGCCATACGCTCCTGTGTGAGCGTATGGCCCCTTCCTTACGCCGGGCGAAGCTAGGGTAGCCTTCACCCGGCGTAAGGAAGGGGCCATACGCCCGCACAGGGGGAGTGCCAGGGGGGAGTCAGCGATGTAACGCTGAGCGTTAGCATGCTCAGCGCTACATCGTTGATCTGGATCAGGCCCTCTGTGTGTATTTTTACTAACAATTAAACTCTGCATGCCCAGAACACATATATACGCATGGAAATCATGGCCGATTGATACATGGACATCAGACTTAGGAATGATGCATGCATCGTCCCAGAATGAGTCCTGCATGTGAGTCCAGAGGGGCAAGACTCTTGCAAATGAGCAGCACACAGGTTACTAATGTACAGTATGGGTATTCCAACAGTTAGGACTGATTCACAATTATGAGAGCCTTGTGTAAACTAACACACACAGGGGAAGAGTTATGGTAGCCCTCAGCCACTTGTAAGTTAATGAACCATATTGGTTGCTGTAAGGCAATGCGTCATCACTTATTTAGTTGGGGCCACACCTGCTTCATGTTTTTAATTATTAGATGTGTTTTTTTAAATGAAACAATTATAGGCTTGTTTTTCAAATTCTATTCTGATTTCACATTTTGTACAAAAGTTTGACTTTGTAAAGATAGCCTTTTTTTTGTTTTAATTTTTTTAAGATTTTTCAAGATTTTTTCCATTAAAATTTTGTGACCAAACACCATTAGATTTACTTGTTTAACTGTATTGCTCATTTGTTTATCTTCTTCAAATTAACATTTTTAAAATGTTTATAAAAGTCTCTATTTACGTAGAGCTTCATTTTTCAATGAACAAAGCTATTCCATATAGACAAAAAATAAACTATCCCTTAAAGTCTTTTTTTTTTTTTTTTTTTTTTTTAAAAAATTTTTATAAACATTTTTTTTTTTTTTTTTTTTTAAACAGTTTTATCAACACTAACCATAACATATAATAGAGAATAACAAATATAGACTATAAAACGTGGGAAGGGTGTTATTAAGAAGACTGGAAAGATATTGCGTAGAGCATACATATCCTATTCCAATGTTGGCTAACCTGTGGGCCCCCAGGTGTTGTGAAACTACAATTCCCAGCATTCTTTATCAGGTATCTGCTATGCTTTTGCAGTTAAGGCATGCTGGGAATCGTAGTTTCACAACACCTGGAGTACCACAGGTTAGCCAACACTGTCCTATTCTATTGCACAGAGCTGACATGTTGGGAGGTTTTGCTTTTCCCCAGAATTTAGCAATTAAAAATGTTGCAGCACTGCCAATATAGGTGATTAATCTGTCTGAGTGTTTATCTAGTGAAAAGACTTAAAAGAAAAGTTCTTGGTTGTAAGGTGACTATTATCTATTATCCTTGTAATCAGCACTGCTCCTCTCCAAAATTGTTGAATAATCGGGCATTCCAACAAAAAATGGAAGAAAGTCCCCCTTTTCCCGCAGGCTCTCCAACATAAACCAGATGTAGCAGGATATTTTTTGTGTAATTTAGCCGGGACTAAATACCAACAGGAATAACTTTTATATGCATTCTCTCTATTGCTGCATTGATATAAACTTTAGGTATTGTGTGAGATCTGTAGGTGTTACATGTGTATCCATGTAACAGAAAAGTGAGAGCTAGAATCTGATTGGTTGCTTTGGGAAACATTTAAACTTTTCCTTTTTCACAGGTTAGTAAATCTAGCCCTTAGAATGAGCTCAGCTGAGCATGCACAAAAACTTAGGTTTTATTTATAGCAGTTTCAGTCTGAACACACAAAGTAATTCAACATTTCTCAAGATCTAATTGCATCACATTTCTGAAAGATCCTTGTAAATAAAATCATGCGATCTTTCTTAAGCCACAAAAACTTGTGTGTGAAGGCACCTCTACAGGTGTCCCTTTCTCTGCACAATTTATTCTTTCAATTACTGCTTCCAACATTTGAATGTCTTGAAAGGCAACTGGATAGCATCATCTCACTGGTATTTCTAATAAAGGAAACCAATAACAAAAGCTAAAGTTCTATTTTAATCCTGCTCGGCTCCCATAGGACAAAGAATAAAATGAATCTGTGTCAAATGATCTCAACTCTAAACATGCATGGCACGATCTTTTATCTTTCTAATACTATTTGGTGTAAAGATTTGTATATGTACCTAGTGGAAAGACAATGTGATGCCTGCGACAGAGCTTGGTTACAAATATACAGGAACATTTCTACAACGTGAAAAATAATGGTCAGCCTTTCAGTAATTATATAAAAAGAGTTACAAAATAAAGTTAGCTTTAGAAGAAATATACTAGCAGACAGAAGGGATACATCAGGGTTGCTGACTTTTAAAAGCTTCCCTCCGGAAGATCCCGGAGGGAAGCCATAGATGCATACAGGGGACGATGCTTAATTGCGTGATTTATGCAAATTGCGTCATTAAACCCCACCCCTGACTATCAATTATCCCTTTCAGGGTTTTATAGGGATGTGGGTGGGACTTGATAACGCAATTTGCGTCATCAAGTTCCTCCCTTTCCCTAGCAATACTAGTAAATTAGTGTTGCCATGCAGGGAGGCAGGACTTGAGGCCATGGTTTCATGGAAACCACAACCCTCAAGTTCCTTGCAGGAGAATTGCCCGAATTTTGGGAGTCTCCCGGACTTTCCAAAAGAGTCGGCAACTATGGGATACATAGAAAATAAGAGCTTACAGTTAGATAAAAGATAATAGTTTGCATCTTGGCAATGCAGGGGTCAAACAGGCAGACTTTCCACTACAGATAAGCTAGCTACTTACACTTATTCTTATTCAGGTGAACATAGTCATGGTAAAGCCACACCTCCTCCAATGTGAGCAGGCTTCTCCTCTTCCTCAGTGACTTTTTTCCTGTCTTAGTTCATCTGAATAGGCAGAGGAAAAGTTAAAAGATTGCATTAAGTTATGACTTTGTCCTTTTGGTTCAGGAATGTGTAGTTATAAAAAAGAGTTTATGCATTTGTCCTGTTTAGAAGAAAAATTACAAAAATGACCAAGCACATTGCTATTAAACAGTAGCTAACCCACCATTCTATCTGTACAGTAGACTGCAGAAATATTAGTTACATATAGTTGCAAATATATTACAAGTCACCAGCCACTTTCAAGGCTTTGCTACTAAGGTAATCATCCCTAAAGCCCTGAAAATAGCTTCTGCAGACTAAAACCCCCTGGCAATTGCTGGTCCCAGACATGCTTCCAAACACTGGACCTATTCCAGACCTCTGTAAGTCGGCATGTGAGAGGAAAGTGACTTTCTATGTTACTCTCCTCTCACAAATTGAGTTTTGGACAGTTATGGGATCTGCATTGAATTGCATACCGCTGCCCACTCTCCATCATCTGCATGTGTATCCACCATGCTCCTATCTGCTACCACTCATCAACTGTGCTCCTGTCTACTTTCATTCATGCACCATGGGCCTGATCCTGAGCTACGGCCGCCGTC
>WWET01000292.1:294558-313771 GCA_011038615.1 Limnodynastes dumerilii
TGGGCGCTACTGAGGCTAATCACGTTCTCACGATACTTCAGGCACTGGGTAATAGCCTCAGTAGCGCCCGGGACTTCCTGCTAGCAGGAAGTGATTTGCGGCGTTAACAGAGAGATTTTTTTTTTTCTCTGGTTATTTTTTTACCGCTGCCTGCTGTTTTAGCGCAGCGGTAAAAAAATAATTGAATGGGCGATTTATCGCTCAATTGTTGCCGGCGAAGACGTATTTTTACCGACGCAAAGTTTTTGAAAACTTCGCCGGCAATTGAATCGGGCCCAGAGAGTTGTTTGGATTTCTGATTCCTGGGATCTGGGGCAAACCCAGACAAGAATAATTTCCTGCCACTAAATGCATATCTTCATTCAAGGCAAACCAACATTTCTACCAAAGTTATAGATCTTGTGCATATAAAGCCCTATTTTGTGAACTTCTTCTGGTTGAACTCTTTTGGGAACAATGGATCCAATATAAAGCAATGCCATTTGGCTTACAGCTCACAGCAATGGTTCTCTTGCAGTTTGAAGCTTCATTAATTGATCTTCAGTCAAATACTTTTCATTACTGCAATATGTGTATTACACATTGTACTTTTACTGGTTCATCTGCATTTGGATAAAGGGTAATGTATTGGATGGTGTCTGCGTCACTAGATGGTTTTAAAGCAAGTTTGAGCATTGCAAAAAAAATTAAATATAGGGTAATGGGGCTGGATCCAGACTTAAGTAAGTGCTTGAATTTAGTTATGCTTGGGCTAAACCATGATGATTGCAGGGGGAGTCAAGTTAATTGTATTCTTTGCATGCAGGGATAAATTGTATTCTTTGCATGCAGGGATATATCTTTGAATTGCTTACTGTACACAGATACTGAGCAGAGTTACTATCACACTGTTATCTAGACTTGAGCTGGGAAGCATCACCTCTCCACTCTAATACCATACCCTCCAACTGTACCTATTTAGCAGGCACAGTACCGATTTTTAATGGTCTGTACCGGCTAAAAGGGCTCCTGTACCGGATTCTAACCCCAGCTGTTCCCTCCCCCTATACTCCTTTTCCAGCCCTTCTGCATCTTCTCACTATGGTAGAGCTGCAGGGACAGACTCTAACAGCTCTGTTATAGTGACAAGACCCTCTCCTGTGAGTGCTTAGCACATATGATAAGATTTTACACCTTATCATACATGCAAATGAGAGTAGATTAAAGCCCCGCCCATTTACAGGACAAGCCACGCCCCTATGTGTACCGATTTTCTATTATAAAATGTTGGAGGGTATGTAATACTGTTTGTATTGGAGGTGCGGCTTCCACTGCTGGATACAATAAAAAAGGATGGGAGACAAGGAAACAAGGAATACAGGAACCGGTGGCATGACAATTACAAGGACCGGAGGCAAACAGAGAGGAGAAATCAGACACACGAGGAATACTGGAACCAGAGATACTGGAAGTGATTCATACTTAAGAAGGAGATAAGTTTGCAATTATACGCACCTAAATTGCAACACCCAACTCCCTTGACACGCCCTCATTTTTCATGTTCTTAACTGAATTAAGAAGACCATAGGCTGCCTTATTTTTCCATGCGCATGTTTATTCTAAAGTTGCTAAAATATGCACGTTCTAAGCAAACTGCATCCTGTCTACCCCATTTAAATACCTCCCCCCTCCCACTTTTCTTAACTTCTTACTTATCTCATTAAGAGTGAGGTTGTGAATTGCTCTTAATGGAACTCTGTTCCTAAATCCTTTGTAGATTACATAAATAAGAGTACTATGCATGCGCAGTTTATCCGCTCTTAAAAATATGCATGCAGCCTCCTAATTGTGAATCTGGTGCACTAACTAAAGGACAAGAGACTCAATTGGGAACCAGGAAGCCAGAACACATAAGCAAGCCTGAGGATGTTAATCAGCTTGCAAAGGAAACCTGTTGCTCTGACAAGGAGTGCACAGGTAAGCAGGTTTAAAGAGGTAAAAGTAACACCTGATGGTGAAGTCAAACGAGAAACACCTGAGTGAAGGGGAGTAGAACCAAACCAGGAAGTATACACCAGCATTTAGGCAGTTACTTGAATAAACTAAATGACTTGGGAAAATACAATGACCATGACAATCAGGTGCCTTTGTACCAACACTTCTTTTTTAAAGAGGTTGAAAAATCTCTACTATTGGCTGCTATTTTTGTCTTTGACACCATAATGTTAGCTGTGTCACTGCCAAAACAATTTTTTATTTTATTTTATGTCAGCAGGAGTACCATGCCAACAGCTAGAAGTTTTGCATGGTATTCCTTAATAACACTGACATTTAAAAGATAGGGGCCAGATTTACTAAACCGCGGGAAAAGAAAAGTGGAGATGTTGCCCATAGCAACCAATCTGGTTCTAGCTTTCACTTTCCTATTACATACTAAAGAATGTCAGGTAGAATCTGATTGGTTGCTATGGGCCTGCACTTTTCCTTTCCTGCAGCTTAGTAAATCAACCACAGGAATCAAAAACCTAAATCCATTCTAAATTAAAAAAAACCTTGTGCCCACTCTTGATCCTGGCTCTCTCCCAGATATGTACCTGCTTCTCCCAGCTCTGCCCCCGGCACCCTGCCATCCCTGCTTTTCCTGTGTCATTCTCCAACGTGTCCTCACTGCTCCCAGTTGTGTTCTTTGCTTCAACCACATGAAGGGCCTGATCCAGAGCTACGGCCGCAAGCGATCGTACGCCGATCGTAAGCGAAAATTCGTGAAAAAAAACGCACTGCGCATGTGCAGTATGACAACTTCCGGTCGACCGAAGGATATGAGCATACAGCGAGCGTATTTTAAGCGTAATTTTCGCTCAAGGGGCGTGCGTTCTTTACGACGATAGGCTGGACGCTCAAGTTACTACACAGAGGCGGGGATAGCCATTTAAATGTTACAGTATGGACGTGCTAAGCCCAGTACGACCAGCGTATCGGTACGAAATTCGCACGTACGCTGGAAAATCTTAGCGTAGGGTTCAGCCGTCGTAAGCAGGTACAATCAATGGGAGTGTTATGGGCGTGAAAGTTTTTACGCTCGGGCGACCGTTCGCTACGCTCGCGGTCCTCGTAGGTCTGGATCAGGCCCGAAGTCTCTGCAATACAATACTCTATCTGATAGGCATTGAGTTGATGACCCTGTCAAATAGAAGAACAGTTAATCCTGTCAACATTTTAGTGCTGGCAGGTTAGCTTCAGATTCTCAGGGTAACATACTATACCCCTTTAGCTCACTTTAATTTCTTGTTAATTCTGGAATCAGATCCAGAGGTGAGTACGACAGGGGACTTATGCAAGTAATTTGTGTAAGTCCCCTGTCTATGAACATCGGTGCATGTGCGCGCCAGATGTTCCACGAGCGTACCTTCAGACGTATGTAAGTTACGTGTCTGAAGGTACGATGAAGGAGCTGACCCTTCGGATACGAATGTTGAATCTCCGTCATACAGGCGGGGATAGGGATTTAAATGAAGGTGCAGGGAAGCATTGTAACTTAATCAAGTCATAAGTGTCCAGATTTACTACTGTTAGAGGGGAGTAACGGGGGCAAACACTCCCGTCTATGATGCATATTTACAGACCCCCGCTCGTACGTAAAGCATGCAGGGTCTGGATCTAGCCCATTGTGTCCACTCACTTATTTATATATAAGATTATAATAATTACTAATGATGGGTGTGGGTCGCCGCTGGGAACGGTCCTTTTTGGGAAGGGATGTTTTCAACACCCCATTTGCAAAGACGGAGCTGCACAAAAACTTCCTGCCCCGTCACAGAGAGGCAAGCGCTGATCCCTATTTTTTTCCAACCCTTATGCTAATCCCCACCCTATCCCTAATCCTCCCTTCCCCGCAGTCTAACACTAACCTACCCCTTATCCAATCTATCCACTCCCCACAGCCGAACCCTAAGTCTCCTCTTCTCCGATCCATCCCTTCCCCACAGCCCAACCTTAAGTCTCCCCTTCTCTGATTCCTCACCTCAATGCAGCCTAACCTTAAGCAGGGTTGCCGACTCTCCCGGAATATCCGGGAGACTCCCGAAATTCGGGCAGTACTCCCTGTATCCTGGGAGAGCCAGCAAATCTCCCGCAAGTGACTTGAAGCCCGTGGTTTCACTGAAACCTCAAGTCCTGCCCCCCTGCCTAGCAACACTAGTATACTAGTGTTGCTAGGCACAGGAAGGGACTTGATGACGCAATTTGCGGCATCAAGCCCTGTCCCGACCCCTATTTCAAGTGAAAACGGGTCAGTATGAGTCAGGGGGCAGAGCCTAATGACATGATTTGCATAACCCGCGTCATTAAGCCACGCCCCCTGCATGCGTCGCTAGCTCCTCTCCGGGATCTCCCGGAGGGAAGCTGCCAAAAGTCGGCAACCATGACCTTAAGTCTCCCCTTCTCCGATCCATCCCTTCCTTGCAGCCTAACCCTAAGTCTCCCATTCTTCCATCCGTCCCCTTATTACAGTCTAACCCTAACAGGGATCACCGCATAGGAGTTTCTTGCTTCAATATTGTTACAGGTGCTTTTTTATGCACATATATTAATCAGTCTATTTCAGGGATCTGTGTTCATCACATTTGAGCTCCATACCGCAATACTGATATAGATCATTGTATCAATATACTTTGCTTATGCCAATATATCACACAGTGTGTTTTATATATCATTTATTGTTGTATCTGACAATATGAATTTTTTGTGATCTTATTGAATAATTTTCCGACTCAGAGAAGTGCCCGGTACTTTTCCTTTTTCCTATAAGAAACCCTAAGACTACCCTGCTACACTACATCCCATCCCCTGCACTAACCTGTTGGTGTGTCAGGAACTGTCAGGTCCTGAAATGTAAATTTCTAGTTGCTGACATTTTTGAAATTGACAAAGCCAACAATTATTTCAAAATGCACAGTGGCAAACGCAACCCGAATTCCACAGTAGCCAGGATATCAAATTACCTGCAAAATGTTAGCAATATGTGTTGGACCAAGTAGCCACAGGGTAAAAGATAAAATTCATGTATTTAATATCTAGGACAACAGATTCCTTCACCCTTTTGTGTCTACAGTACTGCCCCATGTTCTCTCAACCTTCATCTTCCTGTTCTGTCAAGTACAACGTCCTTCCATGTTCTCGCTAAGCCCTTTCCAATTGTTCTTTCCAGAAAACTGACCTCATGTTCTCTTCAGTTCCTTCCTCTTCATCTGCCCAGCGCAATCTCTGCTATGTTATTTACACCCCACCATTTTATTTATCATACTGTCCAGTGCTCTATTCTGTGCAGCTCATTGGCATGGTGTTCTCTACAACTACCATCGCTACGGTTCTGTCCAGTCTACTGTTCTGACTTCCGTGCACACAGAGATCTGTTTTTCAGCACGGATGAGGGGAGTGCATGCCCCTGGCACCCCCCTCTGTTGGAAGGAGTTCTGGGCACATATTCACACCTAAGAAGCTTCTGCCCTTCTACTGTAGTTCTTTCATTAGGAACAAATTCCTGTACTGAAAGACTTAAGATACGCAACATCTGTCCGCACATGTTCCAGTGTTACATGTCAAGGAAGGGGACTTGCACAAGTCTCCTTACAGATTTTGAATGAGGGCCATTGTACCTGACAGTTATATCATATAAGTTCAAAAGATTTATTGGACTGTGTGTATTCTGATGCCCCAGTGGTAAGAAAGAAAAAGATATATTACATTTTATCCTGGGCCTGATCCAGAACTACGAAATTGGCCGATTTCGAGCGAGCGTACGACCGTTTTTTGCGTATTTTCGTACGAAAATTC
Source organism: Limnodynastes dumerilii (assembly GCA_011038615.1). Classification (NCBI taxonomy): domain Eukaryota; kingdom Metazoa; phylum Chordata; class Amphibia; order Anura; family Limnodynastidae; genus Limnodynastes; species Limnodynastes dumerilii. The sequence goes on from WWET01000292.1 coordinate 300,370, forward strand.
GCACTGCGCATGCCCAGTATGACAGCTTCCGTTCGGCTGGACGACATGAGCGTATAGCGGTCGTATTGTGAGCGAAATGTTCACTCGAGGGGCGTGCGTTCAGTACGACGGTCGCCTGGGCGCTCGTTTTACTACACGGAGGCGGGGATAGCCATTTAAATTGTGCAGTATGGGCGTGCTAAGCCCGTACGCTTTGCGTAATATGTGCGAAAATTCGTACGGCCGTCGGTAGTACCTAGTGTAGGGTATAGCCGCCGTAAGCAGGTACTTTACAATGGGAGTGTTAGGGGCGTGTATGTTTATACGCACAGGCGAACATACGCATTCGCCCGTCGGACGGCACCGTCGTAGCTCTGGATCAGGCCCTATGTGTGTGTGTATGTGTATGTAGGGGGGGGGGTAGGTTTGTTGTTTTTTGCCTTTTAGGAGGCTTGAGTGGTATTTATTAATTGATTTTTGCAAAAAAATGTTGTGCAATCATTGTCACATAAGTCATAATTCACCTCTGTCACACAGTGTCCTCCTCCAAGCATTGTCCGGAGAATGTTCATTTTCCTGTTTTTTGGGACACCCGTTTGATCTAGAACTGGCCCTGATCCAGAATTTTTTTTCATATTATGCAACCATATTGTTGTGACATATATTTTTAGTAGTTACATATCTATCTTATATCATTTTAACTGTATTAATGTGTGGTATGTACGACATCTTGTGCTATATCTGATGAAGGACTAGCTCTCTTTGCATAACCCAAATTGATATGTTTGTTTAGGTTTTACACATCATTTTCAGCATTAATATGAGGTGTCACACACACAAAGCTTGGTAAAACAAACCAAAAGCAAATATATGTAGGCTATATTAATGCACTTTATTGTACAAAACAAAGTCTATAAAATGGAGATGGTGCTAGGGTGTATGACATTTACAATAACAATACTAAAACATATCACAGAGTAACACCATTTATACACAGCATGATGAGCTTCAAAATGATGTTGTTCTTTCCAACCAACAAAAACCCAGCCCAATCATTCAAAACCCTGCCATAAAATTTGTGGTTGAACTACCAAAAAAACATAAACAGAATCCTTCAAAAGAAAAACAAATGAAATTAGACATATATGTAATGGAACAAAAATATTGATAATGATTTACAAATGATAAAATCAATGATCTTAGCGGGTTTATAAATGGTAAAATCAACAATCTTAGTGCTAATGCTGACAGGAAGCTTTAAGCTTTTCTGTTTAATATGTAAGAGTGATCAAGAGCTAATGAAAAATACATCTAGTAGTTACTGTTAATGCTTGAAAAGTGTTTAGAATGTATAAAACCTTATAGATAAATATTTCACTGGGCAGATGGGACAATGTTATAGAGGATACTGTAATACAAGGAAATGACAATGTTATTTAAGGTCATTTATAATTTTGCATCATGATACACTGTGTCCCATCCACTATTCATGAGGCAGATAGTGGACACTTTCTCCTATTAACTAGTGTTCCATAAAACTGAGTAGATGTGCTCAAATATTATAAAAAACGAAAAGCCAAATTAAATGTGCTTTTGAATGAAAGAAATCCAGTATATTGCTAACATATTTCTATAAACTTTTGCTGTGTCCTGCACAAACTTCAAGCTTATTCAAGTATTCCAGTAAAATGATGCATACCTGATCACCATGCATTTTCAGAAATGTTATGATAGTGTTCATTACTGCAGAAGGACGTACAGGCAGGCCCAGCACTGAACTAACATTGGAAGATTCAAAAGCCTTTCATTGGCTAAGTTGTTCAGAATTGTGTCTAGTCACTTGTGCTTGCCACAGACCTGGTAACCTAGTAGGGGATAAGTGCAGAGCTTCTCCAATGCCAAACTATTTTATGGAAAAAAGGAGGTTATTTTACCAAAGGGACCTGGGCCAGAATGCGAGACACAACATTCCTTCACAAATGCCTGAATTGCCATATTGCTAATTCCCAGATGTGTCATCTCCAGGACAAGATGTAATCTATAGACTGACAAAAATCATATCTGCGGCGTTTGGAAATGAGAAAAAAAAAAAAAAATACATTTAAGATAACCTGAATTGACATCATATGGTGCCATATTTGAAATGATATATGATATGGCGTTCATTTTTTTCTTTAGTAATACTGGAATGTGAACCTTTCATTCTAATTAAGACAAAACCCAATAATAAGTTACGTATTAACATTTGGGTATTATTAAATGATCTAACTGACCGCTACATATGGATTCACAGTTACGTAGTTTTCGTCTTACGTACATTGTTTAAGAATTGAGCTACTACGCATGTGTAGTAGCTTATTTACACTATCTACGTACCTTTTCTGTAGCTCAATTTTTAAAACAACGTCCGTAAGATGAAAACTACGTAACTGTGAATCCAGACCTATGATTCCTGAACAAAAAAACGGATGGTCAAACAACGTTCACCAAAGCTTATATTTACTGTAGTTAAATAATGTCTGAAATGATACAAATAGAGCAGGTGATTTAGGTATAAAGAATGCATGTTTTACAGGAATAAAAATCACAGCACCAAACTGACTCTATTTAAAGGATGAGAGTGAAGTATAACACAAAACACTCCATCCCATTTAAACAGAACAAAAGCTTGTTAGAAGAATGTGTCACACCAGCTCCCATGAACAATTTTGTTATGGGAATATTTATACTTGTCATAAAATCACAGATACAGTCGCACACATTGATAAAGCAGAAGAACTAACGTTCCACTAAATCCACCAGTTCCTTGTTCAGTGTCACTGTCATTCACAGGTTAGTCACACTGGGCAGTTTTATCCTGGAAGGTCAGAACTCCTCCATACATCTTCTTTTTCAAAGGACTGCCACACAATCCATCTGCTAGAGCATCCAGCGGCCCAAAGCAAGTGCAGTAAATGGTGTACACTTTCGCATGTAGTTACGAGAGTGTTGTAAAATAAAAGCAATAATGATTATATTGTAGCTGAAAGCTTGACGCTTGAAACAGCTGCTCAGTAATTACACAGTCAAGTCAAGTTTCTGACAGATATGCTCCATTAAAGTTTGTGGAGCCTTGAACAGCAACACAGGGCTTAATTGGCATTTGGCATAAGGATAATGTCACCCCCTAACATAGGCATTAATTTTCTTGCTGTTTTAATGACAAGTAATCACCTAACAGCTCAAAATAACACTGTTCTCCCTATATCTGCTACAAACTGTTCCCACTCACACAGGTAAACATACATATAAAAAGATGGACAGTTCCAGCTTGGAAGAGACTACCTCTAGTAGTCCTGGATGTACAGCTCTGATGCATGTGGAATGCGTACAGTGCAGTGCCTCCTAGAGAGAATGTACAGCACCTGGACAACCTGTCCCTTCAAGTCTGGAGCCTGTTGGAGACTAAACAGGAATAACAAAAAAAAAATGGCATCTCTTCTTCCACTGGTCCAAAGACCTACTATAGTGCAAATGGTGCCATTGATCCCGCCCAAAAATATAAACAAGAGAAAGATCTTTGAACTTCTGCTGCTGAAGAAATACAATACATTAACAGATGACTCAAATAATAAGCAAAGCAATTGTCTGTAGCTTTTTTTGTCTACCAAGGTATGAAATACAACCAGTAAATGCCTGCAATGCTCAAACTCTCATTTCAAATAGCAATTGTATTATTATTACTATTATTGGATTTGAAGTGAATTTGTTCCTCTGAGTCTGGGTTGATTTGAATATTACAAATCTTTTTATCTTTGATTGTGAGCATGACTGAAGTTTAGAAATAGAAGCATTTAAGACTAAGAATATTTGTTCCTATATATTTTTTTTTTAATGAAAATCCAATTTACCCTAACTTTATTGGTAATGGTTTGTCATAATAAATGTTCAAATAAAATTGTTTTAATTGTCTTGGGAAAGTAAGTAGAACCTTTTCTTCTTTCCTTATAAGTGTTAAATCTGACATATAAATACATTTTAATGCCACTTCATTTTCATACCTATGATTATAGGCACTGAAAATGTGTCGCACCTACCTTACATAAGAGATTTTGGGCAATAAGTAATGTGCAAAAATGATTTAATGGAAAACACACTCTTACTCGAGTTGGAAACCCTGTCTGTAGAGTCGTGTCCTGAAAAGTAGAGATCCCATGAGGCCTGATTATTCCAGTAAAATCCCTTTTTTACATACAAAATGTTACTCACAATACTTGATTTCTCCTATTCCGGTTTCCAGATTATCCAGTTAGTAAGAATATATTATATATAGACAGAAACCTATTTTGGACCTAAAGCATATATATGTGATAGATTTGATGGCTTGGTATATAATCTCAAATATTTGGAAACCCTGGGTAACGGTAATCTGAGTAAGGTACTGAAGAAAGTGAACACAGTATTATTCATTCTTATTGTAATCCATGTGAATTGGAATAATAGAGTTGGCAGGTTTTTTCTCTGCTGAGATAAATTGATGTTTTTTTGTTTCTCATATAATTAATGACAAATAAATCAATAAAAAATAGGATGAATAACAAGGAACTTCACTCAAATCTGTCATTAGCCCATTCCCTGAGAAGCATTAAGACCATAATACTCTAACATAACTTGTGATTTCATACTCACAGGACTGCTACATAAGGAAATCCAGGGTAAACAAAAAAAGTTTTGGGGGGCAAAGTATCTTTCTATTCTTAGACATTTTCAAGTCTTAAGTCTTGATTACACTTTGCAACTGTAGCTTCTGACCTTTGTCTCTGATATTCCAACATGATTCCCTGTACATATGCTATGTAAGGCATATGACTGAGCTGCAATGGAAAGGACAAAGCAATTATATGGTTAGCTAACAAAGAGACTTAAAGGGGCCTTTTTATTTAGTTTAAGCTTTTGTATTTTGTATTGCACAGAGCAGTAGCAACAACCGCCAGCGTATTCTCCTAGAGTCTTCCCTTTAAGGGAAGAGCTGCAAAAGATTAAAGGTAGGAGGGAATATCCAGTGATCATATATAAGTATAGGGATTTAAAAAAAATGGGTTTTAAAGCACAAAACAATCTATGCAATGCACTTCAAAAAAGACCTGTTGAGAAAACACTTACAATGTATCAAGCAGTTGTTAAGTGCAACAGCAGATCTTCATGGCCCCGGTTTGCAACAACTTGCAAGCATTTAAATGACACAATTTGTTTTAGAAGTGAATGTATCCCCTTCATACCCATTAAGTTGCAACTTTTACAATGAAAAAGTTATGTTTCCCATAGACTGCCTAACTGATAGAAGTTACCATGAACCTAGCGCAATATGACACATCATGATTTGAGCTGCTACTAGTTTTGTGAGATAACAGAGATATGGAGCCAAACACTGAGGCGCCATATTGACCAGGTTTAAAGACAATGGCAGTCATTAAAGGAGCTTAACTAAATGCAGAAATCAGGCATAAGAAGTGTCAACTCTCTAGCTTTTAAGTAGGGTTGGATAAAGGGAGTGGTGGCATAAGTGCTGCACTATCCCCAGTTTTGGTCTGCTTATACCCTTGAGAGAAAAAAAGAGAATTTGAGTATGAGTAGCTAGAGGACAAAGAGACAAAGTCTTAGGAGCAACCGCAGCGATCTACAACCATTCCAGAGATCTTGCCATAAATAATCTGTTGCTTGTCATTAAAATACAACATGTTAATGGGTGACATCTTTGTAGGTGTGCAACAAGGACCGGCAGATCCCCGTGGATTTGTTTTTTGGACAAGGTGGGTATGGGGGTACTTTTGCAAGAACATGTATTCACATTGGCCAGAACAGTAGTTGGCTTTGTATCGTTTGGGAGCAATAATCCAGTCCCATCCAAAGGCCTCAAAGTCCACAGTGAGTGGGTAACGGCAGCAACGGGACTCGGTGGAGAGTTCGTCACAGTCAAGTCCCAGGTTCCGCCTTGAACGCTTGTTGTTTTCCATTACACGCAGTTCAATAAATGGGTGCTGTAGAAAGAACAACATTTTTTTATTTTATTTTTTAAAAGTACATTATGGAGGGTAACATGAAATTGTTACTGAGAAAGAAAGAAAAAGTAGATTTTTTTCAATACTCCCAAAAATATTTTTCTCTAATTCATAAATATGTGAACCTACTGCTGCATAAGTTTTGTATAGCTAACTAGAATGCACCCTGGGTACTTAGGTAAGTAACCAGATATTCTGTGGTCAGAAAACAGGTGTGACAAACAAGTGGCAATTAAATGTCAGATACAGATTACAGATACTTACAGTTACTATAATTAAGTATAATTATATCTCCATGGGTAGTAATAATCCAGCAACTTTTGCTCAAGATAGTGAAGGAATCATGTTAAGATATGGCAAAAAAATTTGAATGAGGGAGATGCATATGACATGTGAGACACGAGAGAGCTGAAAATATGGGATACATTGTGTAAGCACAAACATACTATACATTGTCTCTTGTTATAATGTTGTAATCTGTAAGGTTGAAAGTTTCCGTATGCCTAAATTACATATGACTGAGTATCTGTCTCATTTCTGTGAGCCTAATTTCTAAAAGTGTACTGTGCAAAATAACCAAAAATGTGGGGAAAAAACCCCCAATATATACTCAGGACTAAGAAGCATACACATATGTGGAAAAAGTAAATGTAATGGAGAGGTGGAGAGATGACTCGTGAGGACATAGATTTCCACAGCTATTCAAGAGAGAAATATATATATGTCACATATAAGTATTGGAAAACTGGTGGGGAGAAGGAACCTGGTGGGTTCAAGTTTTTCTTGCTAAACCCACACTCTGTGGTAGATCCAGAACTACGTTGGCCGTACGTTTATTCACGTAGCTTATTTTCGTGTGCGTAAATTCTATACACTCCCCTCGGCACACCCCTTGAACGTACGTATTTTGTCAAGATACGCTTTCCAAACCCTACCTTAACTTTTGCCAACGTAACCGCAGTGATACGCACACGTATGTATGGGCAACACGAATTTACGCAGCTAAGCATGCCCATACTGTACACTTTAAATACAATAAGCACGCCCAAACTGTACACTTTAAATACAAACCCCCGCCTACTTAACGGATTTCAGACGATTTACGTAAAATTGGCACGCCCACACGTAAGTACTTACGTGACAAATACGTGAATGGCCCATACGTTCACAATTACGCTACTGAGCGTATTTTCTATGGTGCGCATGCGCAGTACTTACAAATAGGCACTTTTACGTCTCCGCCACGCGTAAATTCGCTCACAAGCGTTGTTCTGGATCAGGCCCTCTGCCACTAGCTAGGAGGTTAAACAAGGAACTGTCTGCTATTTAATAAAGCTTTAAATAGCAAATTGGAAATCTGCTTTGTATATGCACAGTCTTCATTTTATAGAAGAACAAGGGGCCTGATCCAGACTTAGGAAGGAGCTTGAAATTTAGAGAGGAAAGTTACCACTGGGTTAAACCATGTTGATTTCAGGGGGAGTCAAGTTAACTGTATTCTTTGCATGCAGGAATACATCTTTGAATTGCTTACTGCACACAGATACTGAGCAGCTTTACTATTACAGATACTGACCAACTTTACTTTTACACTGTTATTTAGACTTGAGCTAGGAAATGCCACCTCTCAACTCTAATACTGTTTGCAACAGATGAAATATGACTCCCCTGCAATCAACATGGTTTAGCCTAGGAGTAACTTTCCTCTTTTGTTTTCAAGCCCCTTCTTAAGTCTGAATCAGGCCCATGGTCACCATGGATCAGACCAATTAGCAGAGAGACATCATGGGGCTGCCACCAAAGCTCTGTAATATCAAGCTCCTCCCCAATTATATATTGTAGTCTTCAGGATGAAAGGTGAGGAAAGTAAGGGACCTAATTATGAGGTTGCAGATGCTCCAAATATTTATGGTGGTGGCCTTGGCTTGGTCATAAAAAGAATGTCACTTACAGTCTGTATTATAGTCACCTTCTGAAAAAAAGCTTACATTTGTATTGTTAATTAAACCTTTGGTAGCTAGGACAACTCATCTTATTGATAAGAAAGATACAGCTTAAGCATTACTACTCTGCTAGTTTTTGTAACAATACAGTTGTGTACAATGATCTCACTGTGAGATCACTAGTTCCTAGCAAGTTGACTATACACTGGTCTGTGAAATGGATGCCCCACTGTAAATCCATGAAGATGGTATTGCTTTAATTAGAGACTGCTCTTAGATAATCAGGAAGTCTGAAAGGATTAGATGTATACAACCACAGGCTGATGCAGATGTGCTTGGGGTGTCTTTCTGTACTATCAATTTTTCAATGGTAGTTTCTAAAAGGACAATGCACGTTTTTCTAAAAGGACAATGCACATGTTAGGCTTGGGTGCCAAAATTTTGTATTAGTTTTTTTTATTCTTTATTGATAGTAATCTATATCTGCTAGACAGTGTCAGTTTGTTCTTATGTATCTATTAAAAAAATTAACCTACTTTCTTGACCAACCTCTGCATTTCTCTTGCATTTTCTTGGATAACATAAGACACCCATTATATTTTGCTTTATGATCCCTAAAGAAAATCTAGGTTACAGCTATTCCTACTGTAGATCTCATATGGTTAAATAATTCAAACACCTTGTAGATCTCCTATATAGTATTGTATATATGTAAGTCAGTATGATCCTAGTGTGCAGTGGTCTGGGTCCAGTCTTAAGTGGGTAACATTTATTGATAGGTGGAAATATTATATCTGTTATTGAAAGATTACGTTTGAGATGGCATGACATCCAAGATGAAATGGCAGAGGGATATTCAGTTACATGGGTGAGCACAGATGGTGAGAAATCAAGAATGCATAGATTTGTGTATCATTTGTATGAAACTGAAATCTAAATGACTTTATTAGCTGTCCAAGGAAAGTGGTATAGATAGAGAAGAGAAATGGACCTAACACTAAGCCTTGTGGTTATCCAACAGATAGAGGAAGAGCAGGGAAGCTGGAACCAGATATGAAAGAGCAATTAGATAGTTAGGATGTAAACTAGGAAAGAGCTGTGTCCTGAATAACTAGGAATTTTATGAGAAGAAAGAAGAGACCTTTACATTAGTAGTTTACATCATAACCCCTTTGGTCACTGCAGTTTTGGTGGAATGTTGGGGATAAAAGTCTGACTGAAATGTCTCCAGAAGATTGTGTAAGGAAAGTAAAGTGAGAGTGAAGCGAGTGTAAGCAAGTCTCTCTAACAGTTCTGGCAAATAAGCTGGGAAACAGGCCACTAATTTGAAGGAGAGTTGGGGTCATAGTTTTGTTTTTCTGAATTGTAGGCCCTGATTCACACCTAAGAAGCTGAGGCTTAGAAGTAGGTGTGGATACATATGTATCTGCACCTACGGATCACACACGTAAGTGTGAATCCGGTCCGGAGTGAACAATAGAGGAGAGGAAAATTACAAATTGCAATTAAGGTAGATAAAAGAATAGAAGATAGACATCTATTCAATTTCAACATTTATTCAATTTCTGTATAAGATTGTTCATCTTATTCGAAATACAACAGAAAAGAATGGGTTAAAAGTTATAATATATGTATTCTAATTTGTAATTTTTTATGTCAAAAAAGAATCATGTATAAATGAACTTGACAGGTGTTGGCAGAGTCAAGCTAGGATTAAACCAATGGGACATGTACCTTGAGTGCCAATGGCCACCCATGTCCAAGGGGACACTATTGGCACCAAATGGACTTACCCAGTGCCCTTTGCACTGCTGATCACCTCCCTACATAGGCAATGGACAACTGGGCAGCGCCATGCAAGAAGTCTGTGTCCCTGACTGCACTGCACAGAGCTGATACATAGAAACCTTCTGTGAGACTTTTTCCCAGCAACTTTCAACATGACATCTCAGTACAATGCTGCTAGATATCAGGACAGGAGAGGCGGCCAGAGGATGGTAAGAGCACCATGCAGGAGGGGATTACATACTTTAATACTATAGTTGAAGACTATTAATAGGTATTTAGGGGTACATTGAATGCTGTTGCAGGGGCACACCTAAAATTATGGGAGCATATGAATCAGTATTATGGGGCTACATTAAGAAGTTTTGTATGGACACATTAAAAACTGTTAAGAGGTACATCAATAACTATTTGAGAGGCATATTAATAACAATAATGGAGGCACATTAATAACTAATTAGGGGCACATTATAAATTTTGTGTGGGCCCATCCATAATTATTTTGGGACACAGCAGAACAATAATATAAAGACCATGTAATATTTTTTTAATTAATGTATGATTTACAGCTCTTAACCTAAACTGAATTTCAACAGTAAAATGATCTCTATAATGTACACATTTGTAATATTGTTTTTGTATTGTTTTATGTACAAGCTAGAAATACCCACCAGTCCTTCTGCTCCAGGTCCAAGTGAGGTGACAGCAAGATCGTTTCCATTGGGGTCAAAGGCATTGATCTCAATGCCCCAGTTGTTGTGCGGTTGCTTGAACCAGTTTTGTAACACATGCTTGAAATCGATGCTTTGCCAATGGCCTGTACGTGAATGCAAGTCAATCTTCAGAGAGCGAATGCGGATGTGTTTGCTACCCTCCTCTGTTACAGGCTTCAGGCGCAGAATCTGTAGATAGACTGTAGAGGTGTGTTGCACAGGCCGCAGGTACACCCACAGCTGGGCTTTTACAACCTTAGTGAACATTATTTTTGGGCTGAAGTTAAAATAGCAACAGTGAGGGTTCCCATCCAGTCTCACCACTGGGTCTGCTGTAGATGGAAGAGAAAGAGTTGAAATAAAAAATTTGTTGCCACAAAACAGGTATTAAAGGAAACAGGTCACCAGATTAATCTAAGAGAAATAAAATGTGTCAAATATACAATTTTTCTAGTAGTTTCTTATTAATTTGCTCGACAGTACATATCAATTATCTTTTTACCATGCATACACATCACACAATGATCACCAAAATATATCAAATTTCAAAGCAAAAAGTTCATTGTAAGCAGGAATGATTCTCTTATGTCTATGGCAGTACATTAAATCTGAGTAAATTGCATTGCCCTGAGTGTAATAAAAGAATATGAAATCTGCAATGGAAACGGGAGATGTTAGGGACCAGTGCATGGAGTATGGGAAGAGAGGGAACAGACTGCCTTGCCTTGAACATATAGAAGGCCAGATAATAGTGGGTTGGATCCAGAATTCAGACTTTCAGAAGATTTGTATAAATAAGCAATGCAGGGTCACAATATCCAGGTATCCATGAATTTCACTTTTCTTGCCACTCAGACTTCGGACACAGAGGGCTTGATCCAGACTTAAGTAAGTGCTTGAAATGAGTTACTCCTGGGCTAAACCATGTTGATTGCAGGGGGACACAAATTAATTGTATTCTTTGCATGCAGGGATATATCTCTGAATTGCTTACTGCACACAGATACTGACCAGCTTTATGACTCCCCTGCAATAAACATGGTTTAGTCCAGGAGTAACTAAGTAAGTTACTTACCCCATTCTGTCTGCGCTTCACTAAAGCATGAAGCGCAGACAGAATGAAGTGGGGAAGGGGAAAACTGAAGGATCTCTTGCCCCTCTCAACCTAACAAAAATTCCGATGTTTCTGCAGTACACTGATTGGAGGAAAACCCATTTGTAAACCAAACTCAGCACCTTTATTGGAAGTGTGTCTTAAGTCTGGATGGGTCACAATGGGCCTGATCCAGAGCTACGAAATTGGCCGATTTCGAGCGAGCGTACGACCGTTTTTTGCGTATTTTCGTACGAAAATTCGCACTGCGCATGCCCAGTATGACAGCTTCCGGTCGGCTGGACGACATGAGCGTATAGCGTTCGTATTGTGTGCGAATTTTTCGCTCGAGGGGCGTGCGTTCAGTACGACGGTCGCCTGGGCGCTCGTTTTACTACACGGAGGCGGGGATAGCCATTTAAATTGTACAGTATGGGCGTGCTAAGCCCGTACGCTTTGCGTATTATGTGCGAAAATTCGTACGGCCGACGGTAGTACCTAGTGTAGGGTATAGCCGCCGTAAGCAGGTACTTTACAATGGGAGTGTTAGGGGCGTGTATGTTTATTCGCACGGTCGAACGTACGCATTCGCCTGTCGGGCGAAAATTTCGCAGCTCTGGATCAGGCCCAATGTCCTCTAATTGCGTAGCTAGGACATAAACTCACAGGAAACTAAGTAGCATTGGATTTTACCCAATTGTTAGTAATAATCACTGACATAATGTTTATACACTTATTTTTTTTAGGGTTTGGAGAGATCCAATCCATATTCTCTCAAACTCACAAGATCCTATGATAAAAGTGTTTGGCCCAATATAGCAAGTGTGACTCTAATATAAGCACATTGGGACTCATCATTTGACCATCCTTGGGCAAACTGAATTATGTGGTTAGAAGTCCTAACTCCCACCCGCTTAGGATCTAGACAATGGTGACTGATCTGGTCTCCAGCAGATCCATTTGCTATGAAGTTATGAATGCACAGCTTTAACTTCAGAAAGCTCAAACGAACCTGCCCACTGCATGTACCAGCCTCCATGTACTTATAGAGGACAAGAGTAAGCGCATCTGGAGCAGACTGAGTAATGCTGCTAGAGCCAGCCGACATATGAAAATAGTTCATTTTGCCAGGCACATATGTACTTAGATTTACGCATCAGTGAAATGTTGAACAATTTGATGTACTGTACAAGCAAACTTGTGATGGAATTCATTTTGTAAGTAAAAGTTGCAATGCAACCGCCTATAAAGTATGCCCACCTCACAATACAGGGTCACAAATGGAGACATTTGAGAATGTGAATCTTACAATTTTGGGGGGCACATTATTAAACCAAAATAAATAAACAGAATTGCTAATTTCTTTCTCATTACTGAAAAGTTTGGAATGGTCATTACCATGGTGTAGTTATTTTAAAAAAACAAAAAATACAAGGTCCATGCAAAATATATGAACAATGAAAAATTGCACTTAATGGGCCTGATCCAGAGCTACGAAATTGGCCGATTTCGAGCGAGCGTACGACCGTTTTTTTGCGTATTTTCGTACGAACATTCGCACTGCGCATGCCCAGTATGACAGCTTCCTGTCGGCCGGACGACATGAGCGTATAGCGTTCGTATGGTGTGCGAATTTTTCGCTCGAGGGGCGTGCGTTCAGTACGACGGTCGGCTGGGCGCTCGTTTTACAACAGGGAGGCGGGGATAGCCATTTAAATTGTACAGTATGGGCGTGCTAAGCCCGTACGCTCAGCGTATTATGTGCGAAAATTCGTACGGCCGACGGTCGTACCCAGTGTAGGGTATAGCCGCCGTAAGCAGGTACTTTACTATGGGAGTGTTAGGGGCGTG
>WWET01000292.1:343606-358763 GCA_011038615.1 Limnodynastes dumerilii
CACACACACACTCACACACACACACACACACACACACTCACACACACTCACACACACACACACACACACTCACACACAAACACCATCCCTCTTCCCATCCCCAAACAGTAATATACATAATAGTTTAGAACCATTTAACCTCTAAGAAAGGCCATAACAGATGGCTTTCTGGGAATAGTTAGTGTAACATAGATATAGATATATAGGTTTGCATTACTGTAGCTTAACTATAAGATATTTTTCAGACAAGATTTCTGCATCTACAATGCCAGTAATTTAGAACAGTATTGTCACTATAAAGGTTAAACAGAGCATGACAGTTCTGGCCAAACTGTTAACGGAGGATGAGAAACTCATTCTGTGCTCTCATTTATATAATGAAATTTACCAAACAAAATCTTGTACAAAGAAACATAGTTAGCCTTGACCTTATAATGTGTAATATTACATAGTTTGGGTCTTAAAAAAAAAGATAACATTACATAACTGAAACTGCTCTATTTCACCTCCTGAAAAACCTTACTTTTATTATTTCTTCAAGCTTTTTCAACTGCTCTTTCCCCCTTACAAAATTCTTTCTCCGCTTCTCCCTCCTTTTTTCCATGGCAGGGATCTTAGTGGCACCAGTCCTTCCAGAGAGACAGAGCCCCAAGGGACAGACCAAGGGACATCTGTTTCTAATAAAGTTTCTGGTGCACCAGGCCGTTTCAGAGCTCCCTGAGGAGTAATGAACAGAGCCAGAATTCCTCCAGTATGGAGCCAAGCCAAACAATCAGCTCTGCAAAGCCCAGAGAACCAAAGACAAGAGGAAAGGGCAAGAGAGGGAGGGAAAGAATAGAAATAGAAGTGGACTGAGCAAGCTAAAATATATACGAAAAGAATATATATATATACTCACTCAAGTCTGCACTGTGAAGGAGCCAGAGTCAGACATTCCCATGTCTGACTCTCCATCTTAATATCAATCCCATTAGGTTTGGCACGTTTACACCAGGGTCATCCAAGTCAGTCATATTAGGCTTTTTCAGGAGCATATGGTATTATCAAATACTTATTTTTTTATATAGATAATAATAGCTTTTCCTTCTATATTGGCATATTAATCCATGAAGCAGAAGGGAAGTGTGTCCTGTTTGTTTCCTGATAACTGATGACTAAAAACTTGATCTCTATGGGCTGGATCCAGACTTAAGTAAGTGCTTGAAATTAGTTACTCCTGGGCTAAACCATGTTGATTGCAGGGGGAGTCAAGTTCATTGTATTCTTTGCATGCAGGGATATATCTTTGAATTTCTTACTGCACACAGATACTGACCAGAATTACTATCACACTGTTATTTAGACTTGGGATAGGAAACATCACCTCTCAACTCTAATACTTGAGTATTACAGATGAAATATGTCTCCCCTGCAATGAACATGGTTTAGCCCAGGAGTAACTAATTTCAAGGACTTAAGTCTGGATCCAGCCCAATGTCACAACATATAATATATAAATGAATCCTGAAATCCAGAGATTATAGAGAGATATTACGTTAGTTTTAGGTGTGATGTTGCTGTACATTTAGCAGAAAGTGGCTCTTAAATTAAACATTAACATATACATACTGGAAGTCTTACTACATACCTCCCAACTGTACTAATTGCAGTGGGACAGTCTGATTTCGAGTGAGTGTCCTACAACTTTCTTAAAAATTTTTTTATTTTGTCCTGTGGCTGTGCCTATAGGGGCGGGGTTTATGATTAAATGGGCATAGTTTTGGCGGAACCAGGAACTGTATAAGACGCACCTTTTTAGACAAAAAATGGGTCTAAAAATCAGGTGCGTCTTATACAGGGGATGCAACACTGAACTTACCTTTGACCTTGGTCACGCAACGTCATTGTACAGTGTGTACTGCGAGGAAGACAGTCTGAGTCAGAGCTGCATTGGAGAAAGTATAACACCGCCGGAGGGACCACCGGAGGGACAGCAAAGGTAAGTTTAGTGTTGCATCCCCTGATCTCTTGAATAAGATGCACCCAATTTTTAATTAAGTAAGGCTAAAAATAATATTTAAAAAATACATTAACATTTTTTTTTTTATTTAGGCTCCAAAAATGGGGTGGGTCTTATACAAGGGAGCGTCTTATACATGGGGAAGTACGGTATTTGTCAAGTTACTGGTTTTGCTAATGTTTTGAGGTATTTAATACACCTCTAAACTGAATGTTGCATTAGCTTCTAGAAATGCAGTACAATGAGTCCAAATGCAGATGATGAAATAGGGGGCTTTTTTCGAAAGGGCCGCTGTATACCACCGAATTCAGAAGTGTCTCCCAAATCAATTGCTTTTGCCTCGAGGAGGAGAAGCGATCAGTCATCCCTGGAATGAAGGGCCGTATTCAGAGATCCGTTTCTTTAAAGTACGCAAATATACGCACGGCCGTTGCAAGGCAAAACCCATGACACTCCCCTCACACGGACGGGTTGAAGGTGACTTACGAATGCCTCAACCCACCCGTACATTTCAGTGCGCATTTCCGAGCGTATATTGCCACCGTACGTGCGTATCTATGTAACCATGCCCTCACCTCGCTCTCAAATGGTCATTTAAATGCCTCCCCCCACCCACTTACACGCATCTTTCACCAGACGGATTATAAACACGCCCTTCCGCATGGAACTTCCCACGTGCAATTCACAAGTCCATGCCTAATGGACTTCCGTAGTTACAACACATGTGCAGTTTATTGGATCGTAAAAATACGCACGGAACTTCTTGCATATATGGTTCTCTGAATACGGTCCAAAGTCTCCACGTTAAATGGTGAGTATTTGTCCTAACTTAACCTTTACCCTAACCCTCCCCTGCTATCACCCTAACCCTCTCCTCCCCACAGCCTGACCCCAAAGACTCCCCTTCCCGCAGCCTAACCCTAAGACTCCCCTTCCCTTTAGCCTAACTCTAAGACTCCCTTCCCTGCAGCCATACCCTAAAACTCCCTTCAAATACAAACTGGGCAGTATTCGAAATAGGGACTTCCGAAAAGGAACTTTCAGATGTCCCTATTTCAGAAATCAAAGTTTCTGACCAGGGACTGCAGACGATTTTAAATATATGTAATTTTTTAATTCTTTTTATATATTTGCACTTGGTTGCCAGTATGGTATCCAAAGCAAATTCTAAGCTATCTTTGTATAACTACGCTGTTGGCATAAATATTAGTCTTATATGCATAGTTACAAAATTGTATTTGCTAAACAAGAAAACACACAGTTTCAAAAAGCATGTTGTATAACGTATTATCTAAACAGGAAAATAGTTCAAATAGTTTCATTTCTTTTGTAAAAGCAAAGCTTGGTTTTTAATAAGTAACAGGTTATTTTAATTAGAATTTGCTGACAGGATAAAACATATCATATAAATGATTTTAATATAATTAAAACCAAATTTTCTTGTAAGCGATATTTGTGGACTTAAATTGGAGTGAAATTCTCTTGTGTGGGCAGCACAGTGGCTTAGTAGCACTTGTTCCTCATAGCGCTGAGGCCATGAGCTTGATTCCTGGACTAGGCATTATCTAGTGGAGTTTGTAAGTTCTCCGGTTTCCTGTTTCCTCTGAGTTCTCCGGTTTCCTCCCACACTCCAAAAATATACTGGTAGGTTAATTGGCTGCATACTAAGAATTACCCTAATGTGTGTGTATATATGTATGTGTTGGGACCTTAGTATTTAGCTCCATTAGTGGCAGGGACTGATGTGATGTCTAATGTCCTCTGTAAAATGATGCAGATAATTTTTGGCGCTATATAAAAAGCGTTAAAATTGTTGTCTTTTATGGTTTAAGTTATTTTTTGGAGAAATGATGTGAATTTCTATACTTTCGGTCTCCTCACTTTTGTTGGGACTTTGGGCCTGATCCAGAGCTACGAAATTGGCTGATTTCGAGCGAGCGTACAACCGTTTTTTGCGTATTTTCGTACGAAAATTTGCACTGCGCATGCCCAGTATGACAGCTTCCGGTCGGCTGGACGACATGAGCGTATAGCGGTCGTATTGTGTGCGAAATGTTCGCTCGAGGGGCGTGCGTTCAGTACGACGGTCGCCTGGGCGCTCGTTTTACTACACGGAGGCGGGGATAGCCATTTAAATTGTACAGTATGGGCGTGCTAAGCCCGTACGCTTTGCGTAATATGTGCGAAAATTCGTACGGCTGATGGTAGTACCTAGTGTAGGGTATAGCCGCCGTAAGCAGGTACTTTACAATGGGAGTGTTAGGGGCGTGTATGTTTATACGCACGGGCGAACGTACGCATTCGCCCATCGGGCGGCACCGTCGTAGCTCTGGATCAGGCCCTTTGTTAGTAGATCGAAGAAAGAAACCAGCAATTGTTTCATTTTGTTTTTGATCTATCCAAGTTATGAAGCTAAACACCAATGTAATAACCCTGTACTTTAGCCTTTACTTCTCTTTACATAGTTATTAAATCATGTATTAGAACATTGGTAAGCACTGCCGTCTCACAGGGACTCTTGTGTAATTTCAGCAGGGAGAATTTGATAAATGAGGGTTATGGTATATCAAATTCTTCCTCTCTGTGTGTCACCCTGTCTCCTTTTATCTGTCAACACTGAATGCTGGGCCTGAGAAGCACAGACTTTTCTTGCTCTTAATCTGCGTGAAATGTAAAGATTTGCACTGCAAGACATTTACATGCAACGGAAGACGGGATAAATGAATTACACCAAGACTACATTTTATTATGCCGCTTGTTCTATTCTTACCCTATGCTGGTCATTTTCATTGCAGCAGCATCCTGTGAGTAGGGCCACATTCCGTTCTATGTTTATTTCTTGTTTGTTTTTGCATAACTAAGCAAGACATAAACTAAAGGCTGGGATTCTAAATTCTTAACATCCTGGAGACAGATTCCCAAGCCCTCTTATAATCCTTCTTTCTATTATTTATTTATGTGTTTTAGAGTCATAGGGAGAAGTATAATTAATGTACCTCCTTTACAAAATGTAATTAAAGGAGATACTGTAGATATAAAATAAAAGTTTTAATGTCCACAATCATTAACTATTTATGTAGTGTTTTTAGTAAAGGTCTTAATACAGTAAATTGATCTCCTAAGGCCACTAGCTCTACAATTAATCACAGACCCTGCAACCATTTTATTGGTAGCTATATAATAGCAAGATGCCATTAAAAATATATATAACATCATTCAATCTTCCGAAGACATTTAAACATAAACATAGAATGCATATGTATGTAAAGCCAATCAGGACTGGCTAGAGGAATTGGGGGCCCTGGCAGGGGGGGGGGGGACATCCGAACTAGTGTCTTGGGTCCATAGCTGATGGGGGCCCGCCGAGAAGCTGTCAATGCACATGGAAGAATTTCCCTGCACATCGGCCCGCTGTTAAAGCAGGTCCGCGGCGCAGCTGTGACACAGGCCCAAATTTTGAAGGTGGCAATAGGCCCCGGTACAGCAATTTCTTGCCCCACCCCATTGGTAAATAATACAGATATTTTTGCGCTGCCAAAAGTGGTGTATTCATACCATTGGGGGGGTGGGCTGTGCCTCCTTGGTGGCATGCCTAACAGGTTTAAAGCTCTGGGTGATCTATAGAATAACACCTGCATTGCTGCCTACAACATTGGCAAAGATTTATAGATGTATATAGGACAAAAGTAATGTCTATACTAAAAAAAAGTTTAATAACATCCTTTAATTGTTAAGCAATTCGCAATATGTTGGATTCTAAATTAAAAATAGAAATAATCGATTGCTTTTATTGAAAGAGCAAAAAAAAAAAAAAGGATTGTATGTCTTCACCCCTTTATGTCCCAACAATTCTTTCACCCCCCCCTTGTATGTTTACAGCAATTCTTTTTCACCACTTCCCAGCCATTCCTTATTGATCCTTTGTGTAACTTATTGGCTTTGCCGCTGTCCCTGTTCCTGTGTCTGTGCTGTGGCAGCTCTCAATTACCTCTCAAAATACCTTCCTTGCTGGCAAAGAACTATATCTCCCAGCATACAGTGGTGAGGAGGAGCATGTGAAGGAGCAGTTATATAATGGCAGTTGAAGATTCTGATAGGGGGCAGGAGAGCAACAGAGATGATAGCCTGAGATATGATGGTGTGGTGGCAGAGCTGAGACTCAGAATGGGAGACATCCAAAGAAAGTCTCTGAGAGACAGAGGTAATGAGGAAAAAAGGCACCCAGAGAGAGTGGGAGAGTTACCAGATACCTGAGCAGACAAGAGCCATCTAGACTCTCCATTAGGTATAAAATGGTCTGCTCTGTGCTTCCATCTACCAGTTACTATAGTAATTACCTGGGTTGGAGAGAAAAATGCTTTTCTAAGATTAGTTAATTTATGAGAACCAGGTGTATGTGAAAGTTGGAAGCTCAAGAACAGAGTATTCTGTACCTAATGGAATGGGACCATTTTTTGAGAAGCAAATTGTGAGTGCATAGATTGAGTAAATATTTCCTAAATTTTGGAACCGTTGTTAATCTCCAGTAAGAAAATTTGATTTCCAAAATAGGGATACACGAAAGTTCCTTTTCAGATGTCCCTATTTCCAATACTCCCATCTTTAGATTTTTTTTTCAGAATTGGTGGGTATGCCGATTCCTGTGGGGAAGGGAGGGTTAGGTTTAGGGTAATGAGAGGGGAGGGTTAGGGTTAGAATTAGGGGAAGGATTGGGCTACTTTTTTTCCTTACCTTTCGGAGCACCGAAAGCTCGGTGCTCCGTGGATCGATTACTATAGTTCATTAAGGCATATGCAATTGAAATACCAGCCAGTTCGAAACTGCCTGGGAGAAAACGGCCCTATCGAAATAGGGCCGCTCTAAGCGGGGACCCACACCCATTTGGAACATATTATGCAATTATTTCCTTCTCTCTCTCTGTTTATGGTTTATGGACAAGTGAGAATTTCCTCCTTCTGTAAGAAGTAAAGGATGGAATGGAAATAAAATGTAGTTATGCATAGAACTCGAGAGATTGAAATTGTGAGTATATAAATTAAGTATATACTCCATACATCTTGTTGCATATCACACCATTGTTTTACATCTCAGTTTGAGAGAAATTCTAAACTGAATCCCTCAAAAGTTGGGACATCAGAGATTTTCTTATATACAGACCTTTGAGACAATAAACGTAACCACCACTGAACCAGGACATGCTAGTTCATTAACAGTTAAACACTTATTAGAATGTGAATAGTATTTCAAGAGGAGTGTGAAAAGATTGTGTACTATTAAATCCTAAACCTGTCATCCGAGTTCATTTTGAAAACTTGGCTTAAATTTGATATACATATGTTACTGTGTATGAGCGCTATGTGATCCAGCACATTTACTTTTGCAACTCTTATGGGACAACTGTCCCCTTTTGTCGGGAGAGTTTGGTAGGAATCTCCCAGCTGGTGTTTGAGCAGCTGCACATTTAGGAAGTGCAGGATGTGTTGTGACCTCTTGAGAATTTGGACGTCTTATGTGTTCGCGTGTGCACTCGCACAGAGCAGAAATCGAGCGTAAGTGGATCCGGAGTCTGGATCCGGTCATTGGGCCGTATCCAGAACTATAGTCACGTCCAACGGCTGTTACGAAAAGGGGGCTTTCCCTTCCTTTACGCATGCTGTATCTCTGCCGTATTTATAATACCCTTTTGCAGGAATCCCACTGCACTATTTCCATGGCCAAGGATCTTGCCATCTCACTTAATCTTGCTTTAGGAGTGCAAGAAATCTCCACAAGAGAAGTCGGCCAACATTGAACCGGATCCTGATTTCAGAATGACACCTAAGCATGCCCATGTGTAAGTACCCAGACTGTTCCTCCAGCGCATGCGTACAGAGGCCTGTTACACATCGGTGTACGCATGGTGGGTGTGGGATATTGTGTAAATTGTACAGTAAGGGCTAAGAATCACGTAATAGTCTGCATTACGCGTCCCCCCCATTTTATGTGGGGCAGACATGTAAAATTTAAGGTGATAAGAACACGTAACGTCCGTGCATGTGAGAAGAGTGTACTTCACGTACAGATGGACATGTGTGGTGCGATCATACTCAAATCAGGACCCAGTCTATTGTTTGCAGCAAATAATGCCATCACAATCCAAAGTATGTCACTTTAATCAGCCCTCCTGTATAGACACATCATATAAAGGTGTCCTTTACCATGCCTAATATGCTGCATGCTAAAGTATGGATATATACTGTATATACTGTACTTATTCCACACTCATTGGAACAGTGTACTATTCACTACTATGCTTCATTTTATAAACATAGGGCGTGATTCACACCTAAAAAGCTCTGGTTTCTTTGGTGCAGATTTAGAAGATATAACCTACTATGCATATTTTTTTTTTTGTACTGTATTTAAATTTTGCGTTGTACATGTATTGTGTTCCTTGTTCATGTATTTTATACCCTCTGTTGATTATTGTATTGAATTTTATATGTAACTATTGTCTTTGTTATTGCCTGTACGGTGCTGTGGATACTGTATAGCGCCTTATAAATAAATGTTAATAATAATAATAATAATAATAATAAATGCATGTGTAGTAGGTGATTTACGCTATCTATGTACCACTTAGGTACATAATGCTTGATCCAGACCTAGTTATGTGCTTGAACTTAGTTACTCCCGGGATAAACCATGTTGATTGCAGGGGAGTCGTATTTCAACTGTTGCAAACAGTATTAGAGTTGAGAGGTGATGTTTCCTATCTCAAGTCTAAATAACAGTGTGATAGTAAAGCTGGTCAGTATCTGTGTGCAGTAAGCAATTCAAAGATATATCCCTGCATGCAAAGAATATGATCCAGCCCATAGATTCACTAAGTGCGGTCTTTAAAGACCGCACGTAGGGCTTTAAGAAAAAGTAGGCGTGCCAGGGCCGCCTTGGGGAATAAACAAGAAGAGTGGGTTGGTGGAGGTAGTAAAATTAGGTGAGGAGGGCTGAGCAAGGGAAACACTGTGCGTATATTCCTCCTTAAGAAGAAAAATACACACTGAATGATAAGGTAGCCTATGGCTTGTGGGAGGCTTATGGGGCTAAACATGAGAGTTAGGTCGGATCTGGCCACAACTAACTCCCTCTTAAATGTAAACAACTAAGATACCTCCTGATCAATATAGGACAGGACGTTACAATTCAGAAAATAAAGCTGGCAGAGCAGACACCTGGCTAGAAGTGTGAGTGTGAGTTACATTCTGCTTCCAGAGGAGGGAAATTCCTGCATAAATCACAGCTGCAATTATTGTTACCCGTTATCAACACTTCTCAATGTTTAACACTTTTACTTATTTGGCTGCTTGTTTTATGTAGTCAATATATGTTCTTCCGGGCAGTGACCTATTTCTTATTATATACAATTTTTTACTCTAGCAGATCTGATTATAATATCATAATAAAAAAAAGCTAATTGTAAACACTACTATTGTTATTTGATTCCACATTTCACTCACCAAATGACACACAAATTACAGGCAAACAACCATGTAATTCAAGCAGTCGTGAGTCAATGTTCTTGAATTGTTCAAGACAAATTACCCTGTGAGCTGGCTGATAAAAGGTTATTGCTTGCTGAGTCTCCACAGCTATTATGAACATTTTACAGAAAAATACCTGAGATAACCCAACACTGGATGCCATACTCCCTGCCTACAGCCCATGTCGCACCAGTGAGTGTTGAGTTTGTAAAGCGCGACATGTTCTTTTTGGAATTAATACATCAGCAATATTGTCGGGATCAGTTTTTCCAAGGAGAATGCCTTCGCTTGTGTGTGCCTTTATGTGAGTGTGTGTCTACATATTATATGTTTGTAGCTTCAGAACTATGGACCGTATCCAGACTCCTGCACACTTTCCGTGCGTGCGGGTGCCTGTAATTACGCGAACGAGAGGGGAGTGCACACCCTCTGTCACTTCCTTATCACGTGCTGGCTTTATGGCAGCTTACGCTGCCATAAGCCTGCCTTAACTGCGGTGTGCAGATCAGCAGTCCGTACGACCGCTGATCTGCTACAGTGTGGGAGCCCATTTCCTCAGAAATGGGCTCGGACGGGACAAAGTTCAGTTCGATTGTTGCTACGCTAGGATTACTATAGTATAGTATAGCATGCGCCCTCCAGTTAAGTCAGGTGATTTACGCATCTTGCGTGAGTAAATCACCTGACGTTGTTAAATCTGAATCTGGTCCTAATACAATGAAAATAAAACACGAGCTCAAGTTACAAAAGTAGAGTTAATCTGCATCTAAAATATAAAGAGGCTGAATCAAAGTTAGGAGCAACTACTACTGCCTTTTTCCTGTGTGACAGAGTTGAACTACACTACTGAAACCTCTGTGAGATCCAATGGAGAGGACAGGCTGCAGTATTTGTGATGTCACTGATTCATGGCAAATAGATAGACTGCATTCTCTGATGCCACTGATACTGGCAAACGGATTGGCAGCATTGCTTGAATATGTTGCTGATTCCAGGGGAATGGAAAGCCTGCATCTTATTTATTTTACACACATAACTGGCCATAAAAAGTTTTTACAAAAAAACCCTGACTTTAAAATTTTTGGTCTGGCTCCTAAATGATAAAAAAATAATGCTTTAATAAATACGTTCTTATATAATAATTATTGCACTTGCAACTCTATAGAATCTATGAGTGTTGTTCCGTGGGAAGGTCAATCAATTTGACAAAACACCTCTTGTTTAATTAATGAAGTCCACCTGTTAAATAGCCCCTTTAGGAACAGGAAACTCTTATTTAATTTTTGCCTTGATAAAGTCCAGGAGATGACTAAATGCGTTGACGGTTCCATCCTGAGTGATCCCATTCACCTATTATCTACGTACTAACAGTACTTCATTGGTCATTGAAAGTTGAATATTTTATACAGATTATTGGGAGGTGAAACATCCAGCGGGGACACCCGCTGACCAAGCTCCCGATTCTATTCATTCACTTTTCCCTGAAGCAAGCCAGGTTCCAGTGGATCATCTGTTTTGTGCTGTGACATCGGTCTCTTCGTGAGGTACTAATTCATTTGGCACACAATTTATTTACAAGTTGGACATTCGCTCTCCGTCATTTCTTTTGTGCTAATCATCTTTATTCCTCAATTAAGACATTGAACCACGTTTCTTAACAGTGCAATAACCGGCTACTTCACCATTCATGAATTATATATGCATTGAACACAAAGGACATGAATTACAACTAAGTAAGGATTTCAGTGCGTATATTTAAGAACAGTTAAACTGAGCATGCCCAGAACTCAAAACTACGCATATGCATGGAAACCGCATGGGGTGGAAGGAAGATGCAGTGGCCAGAAGAGGCCAAAGAAAGAGATCTGGTGCAGAAGGAAGCAGTAGGAACCCTTGGGAGAAGACCAGGAATGGCACTCAGGAGAAGAAAAGAAGCGCCACCACCTGGAAGAGGAGCACTATTGGAGGAGCAAAAGATCCAGTGGAGCACAGAGGTGGAACGGAGGGTGAGACCCCGGATGGGGAACATTTTGTTTGTGTCTCTGTATCTCCCCGAGGCAATGAACAGAGGTGGTTTAAGCCACAGTTAAACAGGAGGACAGCCTGGACCCCTCTCCCACCAATGATACTCGCTGCAACAGCCCAGGCCTGGGCTGTGGAGATTTTCCCCATGCTGCTAGACCACCAAGGAGCATACCCCACTAGCAGAGGTGGGTGAACTGCAGCCAACCGAGGGCATTAGGCCCTATAGTGTAATAGGGTGCAGGCCCTATTTGGTAGAGGGCACTAGGCACCAGGGCATTGTTGCACGTTTACAGGATATTAGACCCTGGGTTAGTTTAGGGCAGTAGGCACTGCCCTGATTAGCGGGCACTAGGCCCTGTGTGGGTTAGAGGGCGGTATGCCCTGATTAGGTATAGTTATTATCTTGTTGGTGGCGGTAGGCCCTGTGATGCCTGTAGAGAGTGCTAGGCTCCTTGTTAGTGTAGGAACAGTGTAGGCAAGAGGTGGGTACTAGGCCCTGATTAGGATAGCTGCTAGGAGGCCACGAGGCGGGAGGTGATACCCCAGAGGTAAGTGGTCTTTTGCAGGCCTATTCTTCCTTTTTATTCTGGTAGTGTTTCTTCATGGTTTCCATTTTGTGTACTATTTTGATCTTAGGTGACCCATAGAGCAAAAACAGGGTTCACTGCAGCTGATTTTACTGTGTGCCGAGTTGGGTATGAGAGGTGACACCAATCATTGAGACATTTTACTAAGTCCCAGAAGAGAGCCTCTGCACATGAGCAGACCTCCGACAGGACTTCAATCAGACAAAGGCATCCTGTGATGACTGCAGAAAGCTCGAATATCATAGCGGGACAGCCAGCGGAGAGTAAATTTTAGTAAATAATATGAATGTAGCTCCCAGGCCCACAGCGAGCTGATTGGAACCTGGGTGAGCTACGTCCATGCGGTAAGTTAATAGAGCCCTATATGTTGTAGCAATTTTCCTCACATGGGGCCTGATCCAGACAAATCTGGCTGTGGAAACGCCCTGCGCAGGCACGTGGCAGATGGTATTCATCATAACTCTGATCGTACGTAACTTGTACATAACTGCGTATGATAGGGTGTGACATCCCTTCACAAGCAGAATATACGCATTGTGGGTGGGGGAGGCATTTGAATTGTACAGTATGGGCTGGGTTTGACACTTACATACCAAAAGGCATTACGTATGACCAGAGCTACGCAAGGAAAAGTTAAGGTCGGGTTATGAACACGTAAGTCAGCTAAGTTACGTAATTGAGAGGGGAGTGTCAGGGGGAGTGCATTAGATTTAGTAGTGCGTAACTTAGGTAAACATGCGTATGTAAAACGACCTTAAGTCTGGATCAGGCCCATGCTCTCTAGTTAGTGGAGCCCTCCTCTAATTATCAGAATCTTCTTTGTCTGTGCAGGAACACTGCAGCTTCACATGACCTCTGCGTGTCTTCCAACTACAGGTTAATTAACTGGCAGTGTTCCGTAGTGCGTCTTCATTTGTCCCGCAGTCCTGGATCCAGCATCATATGACAGGTATCAGCTCTATGCTGTTGGAACATTATAACTTGTAGTTTTATAACACCCGCATGGTGCGTCAAGCTTCAGTGTGGTCTGGACAGGTTAGTTCGTGCTCAGCCATAGACCTCTGTTAATGTATTGGCGTCAGCTTGCCTCCTTGATAAGGACTCCCCATTAAAAGTGGTTTTTTTTACTTTACAGCATACCCACCAGTGGAAGAAATAAGGGAGCAGGAAGTGGAGTTGCAGCGCTTAGTGAAGGGAAGACTCTGGAGAGGCGACAAAGTAAAAAATCATAAAAAAATAGGCTCAGTCCAGCAATGTGGAAGAGATTGTGGTGTAAGCATGTGGTAAGTAGCAGTGTGAGGGTTCAGACGTTGGGACTGGTAAGTCTGCTCTGAAGTGTTTCTTATTGTTTCCTGTGTAGTTTTGTGAGTTATTTTGACTCTTATTTTTCTTTTTTGAAATATGTTGGCTTGAGCTATTTTCTCAATTTGGATTCATTCCTGTGTGATGTTGAGTTACATTTCTCCTCTTTTCTTACTGCTTGTTTGTTCTGTGAAAACTGCTTGATGTTTAATTTCATTTTTATTTTAACATAACATTTAAAATACAATAAGTGTTGCTCATTTATTTAAGATGGTTGAACTTCTTAATTATTAGAAATTTATGAGAATGTGGAAAATGAGGGCAGGGAAAGATACTCCCCATGAGTGCGACAAGACATGAATAGCTAACTTCATGACATAGACACGCCTCCTCTAGCTGACACACTCCTGGATGGCATAGACACGCCTCCTTTAGCTGGCACACTCCTGGATGGCATAGACACGCCTCCTCTAGCTGACACACTCCTGGATGGCATAGACACGCCTCCTCTAGCTGGCACACTCCTGAATGGCATAGACATGCCTCCTCTAGATGACACACTCCTGGATGGCATAGACCTGCCTCCTCTAGATGACACACTCCTGGATGGCATAGACACGCCTCCTCTAGCTGACACACTCCTGGATGGCATAGACATGCCTCCTTTAGCTGGCACACTCCTGGATGGCATAGACATGCCTCCTTTAGTTGGCACACTCCTGGATGGCATAGACATGCCTCCTCTAGATGACACACTCCTGGATGGCATAGACACGCCTCCTCTAGATGACACACTCCTGGATGGCATAGACACGCCTCCTCTAGATGACACTCCTGGATGGCATAGACACGCCTCCTCTAGATGACACACTACTGGATGGCATAGACACGCCTCCTCTAGATGACACCCTCCTGGATGGCATAGACACGGCTCCTCTAGATGACACACTCCTGGATGGCATAGACACGACACGCCTCCTCTAGATGACACACTCCTGGATGGCATAGACACGCCTCCTCTAGATGACACTCCTGGATGGCATAGACACGTCTCCTCTAGATGACACACTCCCGGATGGCATAGACACGCCTCCTCTAGATGACACACTCCTAGATGGCATAGACACGCCTCCTCTAGATGACACACTCCTGGATGGCATAGACACGCCTCCTCTAGATGACACACTCTTTGATGGCATAACTTTTTTAGCTATAAAATGTTGGAGGGTATGGAAAAAAGCAGTTGCAGATTTTCTTCATTCAGGTGTTTGTACTTATTTTCTCTAGGTTTTGTACCTTCTCATTCCTTCCAGAGCAACAAGTAACTTCATGAATAAGCATGTAAGTCATAATAGTCACCACTATATCACCACTATATAATACAGACAGTGTCCTAGTCTCCACTATACAAGTCCCACTTCATCCTAAAAACCGCCACACAATACAGATTATAATTCATGCATCTCCAGCTCCCAGTATTCCCAATCACATCTCTCCAACACTCAGTATCCCCCATCATGTGCTTCCAGTTCCCAGAATCCCCATTAATGTCTCTCCAGCTCCCAGTATTCCCAATAATGTCCCTGATTCACACTTAAGAGTGACTTAGGTGTGGACAGAACCGCACTTAACTCACTGGTGCAGCCCCTAACTAACTAACCCGCTCCCCCGTTTTTATATATCCTATGGCACTTCAGAGTACCATGGCGCTACCTTATCTAACC
>WWET01000292.1:359222-378913 GCA_011038615.1 Limnodynastes dumerilii
TAATCTAAATCTCTTCCCCCTCTGACTTCTAACTTCTCCGAGCATTACGCCGCCTATTTCTAACTAAACTACTCTGCCGCATGGAGGCAATCTACATACCTGACTACCTAGTGCATCCAGTTACTCCTGCTTTGTGTTTCGTGCTCCCTCTGATTCTTGTTTGTATATGAACTCTGTAGTGCTTATACCCTTTGGCTTATCTAATCTTGTTCCCTGTGTTGTAATTGTTTTCTTAGTCTTGCTCCTGCTTCACTATTCACCGGTGTTCTGCATTACCTTGTGTGCCCTAGTAAACGCTGTTGATCTCTTCACTCCTGTCTTGTTATCAGTGCTTAGTTACACCTGGGGCTGCCTTCCAGGAGTCAGGACCTGCTGGGTGTCCTGCTGCACAAGCCTGTCCTCACCATCTATTGAAAACCAGGCCCCAGTTAGACTCCACGGGCCGGATTAACAGCACCGGACATATTGCATATACGTCCGGTGTTTACCGTTTTTGACTACTGCACATGCGTAGTAAATTTTTTACGTAATCTATCGATATGTAGATTGCGTATATGCGGTCTGAAAGACACCGGACGTATATGCGTAAAATACGTCCGGTGTTGTAAGTCCAGCCCCACACCCTGGGAGCATCCTCGTAATACTAGCCGTTATTTTTTGTACTTTAGCCTCTATTGAGGAGGGATAGGAGGACCCAAAAACTTGTGTCTCCACCCAAATCTTCAGTTATGGTTCTTCTCTGAAGCTGAACAACAGGGAAATACAATTTACTAAAACTTAAGCTGGGCATACACTACAGCGATTATCAGCTTGATCATCAAATTATCGGGTGATCGGGACAATAATAATTGTAGTGAGCAATCGGAATGGCCAGTAATAGTACCAGGAAGCAGGGGCCTCTCTCTTCTGCCAGGATTATCAGTCCCAGCAGGAGGGTTTAGTGGCACCAATATCTGGACCTTCTCCTTAGAGGAAAATCATCTGGCTAACACAATTAAGATGCAAATTTACTGCCAAAAAGTAAAGCAATCGCTACTGTGTGTGTGTGTAAAGTCTTATGATAATTTACATATAAAGGGGTAGATCCCGACCTAAGTGCTTGTTACGTTTTCTTTGCATAACGTATTTACGCTAGCGTATGTTCTAGGCACTCCCCTCGCTCGTACGTATTTTTGGTCGGTTTACGCTTCCCAAACCCTACCTTAACTTTTCAAAGCGCAAGTAATGACGTACGTAATGGATTCATGTACATAACGGCCTAACCCGGCCCATACTGTACGATATAAATGCCTCCCTCCGCCTGGCTAACGTAACTACGGGTTTCGTATGGATGAACCTGCCCCTTCGTTCGTAGCTACGCTGATGGTACATACGTTCAGAGTTACTTGGCGTAACATCTGCCGGGCGCGCATGCGCAGTACATACTAATGGGCGACTAGAGTAAAATCTCTAGCATACATAGGTCTGGATCTGGGCCAAAGAGATTCATATTTTGAATATAAGCAACTTAACAATATTAGTATATGAATAACAAGAACTCATTTCTATTTATTATTTATATACTTCAACTAATGCATTATTATTGAGATAACTTGGCAAACTTGCAGTATCGGGGACCGACCGTACGACCGCTTAAAGGGCGGAGCTTAGGAGAGCATATGCTCTATGAGGTCATTTATGATTGGCTATGTCTTTTAGACCCGGAATTTATTGTCAACATACCGTATTTTGTTGTTTTGTTTCCTTTGCGTGCGGTTCATAATGGATATA
Source organism: Limnodynastes dumerilii (assembly GCA_011038615.1). NCBI lineage: Eukaryota > Metazoa > Chordata > Amphibia > Anura > Limnodynastidae > Limnodynastes > Limnodynastes dumerilii. Next base: position 360,993 of record WWET01000292.1, read on the forward strand.
TTTATATTAAACGTAATTTGCAACGACAACCTGAGTGCGATTGCTTATTTACAAGAAAGGCACCTTATCCATGGCAATATCGATTGTTTACCATGTCAGCGACCTTATTCTTTGATAAAAGACTGTATTTGTGTTTCTACTGGGCAACAGAGACCCCTCAACGTATGATGATGCAGCATTTAGACATAGCTACCCACACCACCGTGGATTACTACCAATTTTTCGTGATTTGTGTTCCTGGAAGCGCGCAAAATCCATTTTCAAGCGTGTGAACGGAACAGCCAAAGTTATGGTACCCAGTTATTTAGACGAGTTCATGTGACGCTATTGCAAAACTTATAATCTTGCATTTTTTTATTTGCTCACTCATATATTCGAAATGAATCCATGCTAAACTTCCGTAATGCCTATACTTGTTTTCTTTGATGGATAAGTTCTTTGTTTGTAACTTTCGTAATGCATGCATTTGTTTTGTTGACAGATAAATTTGCAAATTGTTTTCGAGTTTTTCATAATGAAAGTGGGATAAGAAAATCGAGCCAATCACAAATGATCTCACACAAACTACACTATCCTAAGCTCCGCCCCTTTAAATGGCCGTTGTTTCAGTCCCCAATACTGCAAGTTTAGGTACTTTATCCTTATTAACATATATAAGAGCTATATAAAATATATAATATAAAAATATAATAACAATACAAACAATTTTTACTTAAAAATTTTACTATGGGTTTTCTGCCTACAGTAATATGTAATCACAACAGCTCTACCCCAAACAGTTAAATTAGTAGGTACTGTGTTTCTATTTAAAGGAGCTCTCTTGACATTTCCTGAGCTTTAATCTTTTGAATCTGTCTAGTCCAGGTATAGGGAACCTGTATTGTAGAACTTCAATTCCCAGCATGCTTCAGTAGCATAGCCATAGCTGACATTGTACATGGTAAAGTATTATGAGACTAATAGGTTTACACCTGGTGTTCCTAGGGTTGCATATGTCTAATGTAGTCTATGCAATGAGACCTGGAAATCAGTACTATTTTAGTATGGATCTTTATCCAGACTGACTACTGAAAATATAAGCATAGATAAATGAATGCTGAGAAATGTGTCCTTGACCTCGCCATTCTGTATTACACTGATAGTTTCCCTTTTAGTGAAATAGTTAAGAAAGGTAGCATTAGAATAGGACATTTCTACCAGCAAAATGTAAAACACAATGCGATACAGAAACTTCACAGAACCTTTCTGACAATCTTACTCATCTCTAGTGGACAATTTCTGGCACTTCTAAGAAGGTGGCAAGAAAAGCCTTTGAAGAAGTAAAGCAAAGGGAAGTCTCCCCATATTCCCTGTATGTATGGATTACAAAGGTCATTAGTTCAATTTACTTTTTAAGTAAAAGTGGCTGCTCCTGTATTTTAACCAGAGCAATCAGGATCCATTCTGTACGATTGTTGTGAAACACTGAGTATAGAAAGTGCCACCTAGTGGAAACATCTAGTACTATACACAGTAGAGCTCTATAAAATAGTCTAAAGGCTAGACTTTTCTGCGGAAAAGGAAAAGTGAAGATATTGTCCATAGCAACCGATCAGATTCTGGATGACATTCTCTAGTATGTAACAGGAAAGTTAGAGCTGGAATCTCATTGGTTGCTTTGGGCAACATCTGCACTTTATTTTCCGCAGTTTAGTAAATCTGGCCCAAAGTTATAGAATGGCTGTGCGGCCAGAAGGAGCAGAGCCACACTCTTTATGCCAGCAATGACAAACATACAACAGCCGTATACATATGCTTACATTTTTTATTAATCAACCAATAAATAATATAGAGTATTTCCACACAGCATTGTGCTAGCAGTTGTATTGCCCACTAATGTGAAAGAAGTGGCAGTATGTGGCATTTTTTTTCACAGCAATGGTACAGCAAGGATTCTCAACTGAACTGTCTAAAATAAAAAACAATAGTGACTACAGAACAATTCATCTGCTCCATACATTGTGCCAGGCTAGCAAATATTTTGCATATGCAGTAGCAACAGTCCCTTATATTAGGGAGGTTTTGCTGCAGCTTTGATCAACTTTCGTTTAGAGCAGCGGTTCTCAACCTTATTTGGTGGAGTACCAGTTGACCACTATGGAATCATGTCAAATACCACCTTGCATATCATGTAGACACATACCCACAAGCCATATTTATTTTCAGGGGTGTATCTATGGGTCCAGCGCCCCTGGCAAAGTAAGGGACTGCCCCCCCCAACATTACCCATTTACTCCCAGTACTCCCATCATGTGCCTCCAGCACCTTCCCCCCAGTACTCCCATCATGTGCCTCTAGCCTCCCCAGTACTCCCATCATGTGCCTCCAGCCTTCCCAGTACTCCCATCATGTGCCTCCAGCCCCCCAAGTACTCCCATCATGTGCCTCCAGCTTCCCTCAGTACTCCCATCTTGTGCATCCAGCCCTCCTCCAGTACTCCCATCATGTGCCTCCATCCTTCCCCAGTACTCCCATCATGTGCCTCCATCCCCCCTTCTCCAGTACTTCCATCATGTGAGTTCAGGCTCCAGCCCTCCTAGGTTTTCTTACCTTACCTGTGTCCTCCGAGCGGGACTGTGGCTAGAATTGAATTCCCATTGTGGCCGAAACTTGCAAGGGAAATGAAGTCCCGCGGTCACAGAGAAGCCTTTGACTGCGGGTATCCTTGTAACCAGCCAGCCCTCATTTTAATAGCATCCAGCCGCAGTCTAACTCCAGACCAGCGCTGCACTAGGTGACACTGGGCCGTATATAGAATCTTTAAGACCGCGTATACACAATCTACGTTGCAAGAAGTAAACAAAATTACTGAGCATTCGCAGTAGCACTTTTCTGAAAGCTCTGCATACAACCCACTATCTCTTAGTCATGGGTGGCATCGCCGGGCGTCGCCCCCCTTTGGCTGGCAGGTGTCATCCTGGCAAGAGGTAGATACACCTCTGTTTATTTTTTCAGGGTTTTTGCTGTTTACATATTTTTTAAGTGATTTTAAGGTGCATTTTCTACATATGCCATTTAGCCCCTAAGATATTTTATTAATATGTCATCGGCCATCTGGCATCTGGCATCTTACCACTTTACAACCATGCCCAGTTGCCCTGAGTACCATCTGACAGTGGTCCACGTACCACCAATGGAGCTAGTACCACATGGTTTATAGCAGGTATGCAATGCTTCCTGCAAGTCAATGATGTATAGCTTAAGTTAAAATCTGTTCCACAATACTATCAAGGATGAAATTTGTGAGTAAATAGTGGATAATAACAACAAAAAAGTACATTTGCAGGGGCGGCGCATTCCAAGATGGCCACATTTTAACAGTACTTAGTGTTGCCAGCAACTCTTCACATCCATTGGCCAGTCTCGCCAGTTGCTTCTACTTTCCTCATCAGAGTCTGGCCCTGTCCTCTAGCCTTGCCTGCCATACATTGTGCATTATTTAATCTATTTGCAGTAGTTGATTGCCACCATCAGTTTCTGGGTGAACACTGGACCTGGATTTTGACGCATGCAAAAATTGATTGTTTACAATGATAAAATCCTAATACTTCAAACATTGGGAATTTTTCCCTTGGCAGAGAATGTTTTTGGCAGAGAATGGTATATGGTTTGCCTTTCTATACTCAATCAAACTGCGTACTGTAGAGAAAAAAAAAGGCTAAACCCTTATCTTTGATGACCCAGTGGAGCATAACACCACCTGAATATAGTCACTCCGCCCCCCTCTAGCCCAATGCCATTCCATAAATGATAATACATTTCCACCCACCCCCTACTGTTCATGTTAATGTTTATACCTTTTTCCGATGCAATGTTGTTTGTTAGTGTACTCTGGTATGTTACCTGGTGTCCACACTTTTTCATGTTTGATTTCGGAAAAATGAGAAAAATCATTAAAGCTCTACTATATTGATTGAAGCTGATTTTACTTTTGCAAATTTATGTAATGCGTTTTACAGGTAAACCATACTCATTGCTCTTTCTTGTGTTCCCATGTTTACCTGGATCACAGCCTTTGGGTTCTTGACAAGTTTTATCCCCCCAACTCAAGCCAGAGAGAATCCCTACATGATCTCTGTTAATTTTAATTTTGAGATGATAGGGGGGGTGGGTGATATTACCTTACAAGATCCTTCCACTGATCAGTCACCCTTGGACCTTTGGTGGTAACTTAACTCAGGAGACAGAGCTTACACCTTCCATTCGGGATGGGGGGACGACGACGACATAGAACTTTCTCAAGGATCAACATCCTTTAATGGTCTTGGACTATGCTTAGATAAGTGTCACTATACAACTTCTGATGTCAGGTAACATGGCACTTCCCTAAACATTTGTATCAGTCAGACCAATTTAAAACTTATCTCAAAGGTAAATGGATGGAATTCTTTGATGATAATGCTGGACATTGGGAGAGCCCTGTTTTCTTTTGGGAAACATCAAAGGCAGTAATGCGTGACCACATCATCAGCTATGTATCATATCTTAATAAATTTATTAAATGTCAACTGGCTGGCAGCTTCCAGACATACAAAAAAAATTACAGTGATGATACCCTCAAGAGTACAGGGATTCTCAATTTTATATAAGAAGCTACCGTACTTCCCAAGCTAAATTAAACCTTGATATTTCAAAAGAGAAGTTTGTTCAATTGGAGAATGGGCTGAAAATTGCTACCCATTTTTAGGTGCCTAATGGCACTTACGAGTTCTTTTAAGGAGGGAAAATACTCTCAGAGAATCCCCAGATCTCCCCCACCTATTTTACCTAGCTTCCATGGTACACCATACTCACCTAAAAACTATGGGCAGATTTACTACACATGCTCGGTTTGACAAATCGTAAAAAAAAAACACACCTAAGAGTCTCTACTTTTAGGTGTGAATCTGGGCCTATTGCACTAAACTATACATTAGCACACCTCCCAAGCCCCTTTTGACAGCAAATCTCCCTGCCCTTACTCTGTCACAAAGGGAAATCCTGAAATAAAGGAACGGGAATTAAAGGCAACTATTGCTTAAGTCTACACAATGCCCCAGGACCAGGCATTTTATATGTCTTCAGGATGAACTTACACCCACATTTCTGAAACTTGGAGAACATTCTCCTAAGCTTAAATGCCCAGAAAGCATTTGGCACTGTCCAATGGTAATATCTACAAAAGATACTAACAAATCAGCAGTTCGGTGGTGACTTTATAGCTCTAATTAGATATCTTTACATGGGGATTCACTTTAATTCTCATTAATGGTTTGAAGAGTGATCATGTAGCCATGAACAGAGGAACCAAACAGGATTGTCCCCTATCACCCCTGCTTTTCAATATATCAATTTATCCTATGCTAAAGTTATTGAAAATTGGCAGCATATGGAGGAAATAAAAATCGGGCCAACATCATGCTATTTCTAGCTAATACACTGACCTCTTTCCAAACCCTGATGGCAGGCTGGAGGAGGTTAGGGAAGTGTCGTCTTTCACTGATAATTTTAAGAAATCTTAAGCGCTTTATCTTAACACTTGCTACACCCAACCCTTATGGGCATCGCAGATTGCCCTTGGTTGGGCCCGAGACGGTATCTGATATCTGGGTATCCATATACCAAAAATTAGCTTTACAAGTTACCAGAGCTATTTCAAAGGCAGAGACAGAAGTAAAAGGTTGTAAATAGTTTATGCCTATACTATATTGGAAAAATTAACCTGCTGAGAATGATTACCTTCCCCTGTCTACTGTACCCCTCTCTTATTGTCTCGTGAAAACTCCTCTAAAGTGGATATGAGTTCTCGCTCCTTTATATGGGTCAGTAAATAAACGTGGTTTGGTCTGAAAAAATTCCAGCAAGGGAGAGAAATGGAAAATATCCCCAACAACGCTCTCTATAACTACTCAGCTCAAGTTAGACATTTAAGGTAAATGGCTACAGATACTAGTAGTTATACCAACACCTCCTTGGAGCAGAATTTTCTGAATGACATGACTTTGCGCGCATTCATTCATTACATGACCAGGAAGTGCAATTCTCAAGGATCATCCCCTCCTCATGACCACACAATGGCTTTGGTTTTTGTTGCAACACATTTAATCCCTATTTTTCCCTTCATTTACCCCTATTGGGTAATCCAAACTTCCAGGAGTGCTTGACTGTTACCCATTTACACTGTGGCATAGGGAAGGACTTTATTCCAGTAAACCTCTTGTGGATAAGGTAAACAGAAACCCTCCTACTTTTCTGTAGTCCAAAGATAAACCTCCATTTCTCCAAGGTCATAAATGGCCCAATATTAGAGCCCTTTGACATTTCTCTACACTGGATTGGGACAACCCTCTGGATAAAACACTTTTCTCACTTGAAGGGCCATTTCCCAACATTACAGGCTTTTACATATAAACTTCGACTATCACCCCATCATCTTTCTCCCCTACATAGATTTCAAATGGTCGCTCCACTAGAGATTCCTGCACCAAATGTGGATCTCCCAGAGCTGATTTTAAACATTGTTTCTAGGACTGACCCCCAATTAATCGTTTTCTGGATGTGTAAGCTTGCGTTAGACTTCCTGATGGGCCCCGTCCTTCTTTTACTGGAGTAGGCAGTTTTTGATATGCTTCTAACAGGTTATAGACCGGAAACAGGAGGCAGGAAACTCCTCTTAGCAGTCTCTGTTGTGGCAAAAAATAAAAAAAAGCATTCTTTAGGTCTGGATCCAAAACGCACCCCTTCACATGCCCTTCTCGCCATAAAGCATTTAAACCTTCCTGTGCCATGAAAGAACAAAAAGCACTGTACATCACTTGCCTGCCCCAACACTATGCTGTGCCATTACATCTTTGTAGCTGCCAGGAATTCTTAGATTGGGTCCCTTGACATTTCACAGAAGCTAAACTTCTAACATGGTTGGAGCTACCCTCCTCTGATAAGTGTAATAAAAGTCTTATATGATTAATAAATACTGAGCAAAAAGCAAGACCCGCTCCCCAAATAAGCATTAAACAAACGTGTGCCCCTCAGAAAAGAAAACACTATAACCCTCAAAAATTACAATACTAGATTACGTTGTATTGTTTTCACTAGAACAACAGTCTGTTCCCCCAAAAAACTTCATGGTTTTCTATATGAATGTACTATGTAAATGTACATCTCAGCATCAAAACACTTGCTAACATAGCTTAGAGATTCTGTAAACTGTAAACAGCAATAGATTTGTTGCTCATGAAAAGCTGAGGGCACCTGAAGTGTGGGTCTTCACACCTTTATCTTATTTAAATAATCATGCTCCACAAAACGAAAAGCTGGTTTCAGCACTACTCCTTCACACTTACTTCATACTTTTGGATTTGGCCCAACTTCTCCTCAAACTTCTGAATCCTGTGCTCCTTGACAAAGAACGAAACTCATTTGTACGTTCTAAGGCATACAGCGCGAACAAACGCTCTTTTGTGTACAGTACCTCTGGCATCTTTCAAACTGCATTTGTCACAGTTTCCTATGCTGTATTTGGAAATGTAAAATAAGAATAATAGGTGTAAGTAAGTGTGTGTGTGTGTGTGTGTGTGTGTGTGTTTATTTTTGGGGTTTGAAGGAAGCACTTAGGAGACTCCAAAGTTCAGTTAATAAACTTGTATTAACTTATTATATCAATGCCGATAAGCATTTTGGTCACTTTACACTTAGTAGATATTCCGTGGCTCTTTAATAAATTACATCTGAAGCTACAAATATGGATATGTTAGCATTTTAGAGCAATAGCTGCATGCGTGGGAAGAAAAGCACCACAAATTCCAGTAAAGTTCTGGGGTGATAGGATGTTTGCCTGGACTGGCAGAAAGGAATTGCAGCAACCCTGGCCTATGTGGCTTCATTATAGTTACTTTACCATTGTTTAAAAAAGTCAAGAAATAACGGTGCTATCACTTTAATAGGGCTATGTAGCTGTCTAAAGCAGGAACCCACCTGCAAAAACGTAAACTGAAGGATATAAATATAAATGACTTGTTAAAATATAAATGTACATAAAACAACAATGATAAACACATGCATTGAGCAAGGAAACCTGGAGGAGCAAATGGTAGGGGGTAGCCAATAATAGAACACAGTCAATGATGATAAAGCTGGAGAGCTATAATACTTATCGATTGCAGAGATTAGGCAAGGACACACAAGAGGAGTAACCCGTGATGGGTTAGATGGACATTCGTTCCTCTTGATCTAGTCCAGAGAATTGCCTTGCGAGAGATCCAAAGGTGGCCAGCTCGACACCAAATATCAAATTCACTGCTCAGCTTCCAATTAGCACCAAAGCGCATACAGACAGTCCAGTCCTTCAGACAGAATCGGGGGTAATACCCTCAGCGATGTGTAATGTGCCAAATCCTCAGGCAATAATACTTTAGGATAAGCAGACGCTCCACAGAAAGAAATTGGAATCAAATCTCATATGATGAGAAAATATCAGCACCCACACTCCTGATACTTGATCAAGGAATAAGCTCCAGAAAGGATCCGTGCATGTGTAAGCTTGCGACGCGTTTCGTGCCATCTAGGCACTTTTTCCATTGTTTAGCTGTGAATGTTTTCTCCAACCATTCCTCCTTCCTGCACATTCACACTTTTACAGATTGGAAAAATATTGAAGATACAGGACATTGTTTAAAAAATTTGGGAATGTTGGGAATGCACAGTGAAACGCAATTTGCCACTTCCAGTGCATGAGCTACATTTTAGCAGGGGGCGCTGAATTATAAGGAAATATGTCCTCCTTCTGATCCTCAATGGCAACACAAATAGATCAAGTGCATTGTTCTGGTGGCAAACCCTGCAATGGGAACCTTATTGCTCAGGAAAGGGGCTGTTAAGATCATGCATGAGTCTGATTCATGGACAGTGACTCTGCAAGACATAAACAGTAAATGGAATTGGCCATAATAAACTCAAGCAGTTATTGGATAGATGTGAGAAAGTTAAATTGTTCTTCACTGACAGTTGACTGTGAATATAAGTGCACATGTAGAATATAAAGTCAAAAGTTGAAAAAAATTTCACTACAACTACAATAGGAACTTCCAGGGTAATAAAAATACAGATCCAGGCACTGATACATTTTAGACTGGAGTGGCCATTGAGGTGCTGGTTGGCTGTCGGCAGCAAGAGTCAGTGATACTGAAAGGCTAACTGTAATTCAGGGCATACCAAGAGGCAAACATCACCTCATTCTCCTATGGCGAATTACAAGGAAATATGTCTTCCTTCTGATCCTCAGTGGCAACACTTAAAATAGATCATGTGCATTGAAACTAGTACAAAAATGTTGAGTGTGTTGTAGCCTAGGGTGCTTGATTCTAAGGGGGCTACCAACCAGGTCCTTCTTGCAAAAGCTCCTGTCTCAATTACTGTTGTTAGTACTATGAGCTGCAAGGATTCCAAGCTATAACATCCTTGATGCTTAGTAAGTTACACTGTGCCATTTACTGGGTCACCATATAGTTACCCACAGTATACTGTGGGATTTGTGATTATTTGTAAAAGATGATTTATTGTGAAATTTAAATTCAAGCAGACATGCATTCCAGCATATTAATGCATGTGGGCATTGTGAAAGTGTATTAGCCTATGGCAGCCAGAACCCAGAATAGTTTCTGATTGCAATACATTATGTACCTTAATTCACCTTGATGTCCTACTAGTGGGGTGCAGAAGTTTGCATTTGCTGACTGTGGTTGTGAGAAGTGAAGGCAATTCTTTCAATGCACATGCATCAATGTGTCTCATTTTCCAAGACTACTTAACAATAGCATTTCATTAGTGGCCTGAAGTTATTAAAAGCCAAGGGGTGGCTGTGCAGAATTCTCTGAAGAAGGATGTACAACCATTCTATTTTATATGCAGAAACCTATGGCCATAACAAAACACACACACAGACACCTTTCTCTAAATAGGATGGCATATGATATTGTCCATCACTTTGTAAGTCTGGGGAAGAACATTTTTCTATAAGAATGCCAAGAACTATATATATTAAAAAAAAAAGATAATATGGCATCACATTTCCTCCCAGTCAGCTATATTAGTAAATTAAGCAAGGGTTTGCATTTTACTAGTAACATTCTGTTCAAAACTTCATAGCACAAAAAGACCAAAAAAGTAAAAAAAAAATTATATTCCATAATAATAATAATAATAATAATAATAATAATAATAATAATAATCTATTAGGAGAATCAAAATACAACCAGTTGAAAATGATTATGCATTTCGGACGGATCCAGACCTGATAACGTCAGGTCACTACAATAGTAACCTAAGTGTAGCAAGATTTGTACGGAACTCCATTGAGAACAAATGGACTGTACTTCCCCTCCACCCGCTAAAGTGGGTAATTGTACAGTAACTGCTGATCCGCACGATAGAGGTTAGTGACAGGGGACACGCACCCCCTCTCTCTGTCAGGCGGACAGACACCCGTACATATGGAAAGCGTGCGAGGGTCTGGATCTGGTCCTTTATTCTTATACTTGTGCAAGGCATCAGGACTACATTTTGGTGCTGTCTATGAGGATCTGCCAAGAGTGCAGGTTGCTCACTATGAATAATATTGTACTTGTCCCACACTACAAATAATTATGGAACTAGAGAAACACAAGGGCTTAAAAGAACAAAAATTCACAATGGCAATTTGCAAGTTCTGAATGAAAAAAATGCAAGGAACTGGCTATGAATTGTAGCTATCCATAAGATTTACCTAGAACACATTTTATAGCAAAAGGTGTATGAAAAGCAAAATGCTATTCTTTTAATAAGCCCAATACAATGAACATACAGTAGGATGCTCTCAATAAACTAGGGAGCCTATTAAGATATATTTGTGTAGGAGTTGTTATACGATTTACTTAGGCTGGGAGGAAATATCTGAGAAATCTATGCCTTTGTCCCATTAGTTAATCTTATTAAAAGGTATATTTTTAATTAAAAAGTCTGAAAACATCTGTTTATCATATTTATTTTTACATTTTAAATCCCTTTAATGATGAACCAGATAAAATAAGATTTAAATGTTTGATCTGATTTTATATGGTAGTTTGGTTACATCATGAAATAATTATGGTGAATACTTTCTTTTTCCTAATGTAGTAACTGTTACACATTAAGTAAAGTGCCTCAGGCATTGGGCTTAGGCCAAGTTCTCTCCTATTTAAATATATTTTATTTATTATCCCATGACATGCGGTGTCCGATCTTTATCTTATATATCAGTACTGTAATGTGCATTTTAGCATAACTTAAAACATTTTTTGTTTTTATGCATTTTTCAGTGGTACATTCTCTGACACTTCTGCACGGGTGTCTACTATTAATTTTTTACTGGTCATTACATATCTTATGCTGGCCATACACTAGAGCGATCATCAGCCCAATCACCCAATTATTAAGTGATCGGGCAAATAATCGCTCTAGAGTATGGCCAAGATCAATTTTTCAAACGCCAAATAAACGCACCAGAAACGCTCTGGTGTGATTATATGGTCTTTTGACATGTTTGATTTAAATCGGGAACAAGCTCATTGTTTTACATAGCTACTTTCACTATGAAATGCAAATGCACATTTATTATTCTACAAATAAGGACAGAACTGAAGGTTAATATAGAAAGGTCATTCCAAATATACCTGTCCTTGTCAACTTATGCTCAACTTTACAGGGCTGATTCAGAGGTAGGAGCGACTGCACAAAAGAACGTCCTCACCAAAGTCCTTTTACCTCACACAATGTTAAATCTCTCTTAGTTCAACTATAAACAGTTGTATGAAATAAAGCTGTTCAGTACTTGTGTTATATAAACAAAATAAACAGGAGCTTTTCCCTTCATGTAGAAAATACCCCTCACATGCAGCATGTGTGTCAGCGGTATACAGGACTGCGGAGATCCGGAGATCCAAGTGCAACAGAAGCGGAGGTCTGGATTTGGTCCACTGTTTCCAAACGGGTGTGAATCCGCGGAAAGAACGGCTATTTCGATAGGAACGTTTTCTCACAGCCAGTGACTGGCTGGGATTTCGATTGCATATGCCTCAATGAGGCATAGCAATCGATCCATGGAGCACCGAACTTTCAGTGCTCCGAAAGGTAAGGGAAAAAAGTACCCCAACCATTCCCCTAATTATAACTCTAACCATCCCCTCTCATTACCCTAACCCTAACCTTTCCTTCCCTGCAGCCTGACCCTAACCCTCCCTTCCCGGCACCCTGGAGAGGTTACTCACCTTTCCATGCAGTAGTGGCGGCAGCGGAATAGCGGCGGCAGCAGTGTTTCCGAATCAGAATGGATGAGTATGCGATTAGCATACTCACCTATCCTGAAAAAAAATTGTAAACTGGAGGGTATTCGAAATTGGAACATCCAAAAAGGATCTTTCGGATGTCCCTATTTCGGAAATTAAACTTTCTAACCAGTGACTGCAACCATTTCCAAACTAATCCAGCCTCTATTATCCAGTGTATAGTAAAGGTACCTCTGTCATCCAGTACATACTACAATAATAATGCAAAACGCTCTGCATTTTAAAGAGAGACAGATGTTTGATTTGTATTTTTGTATCTCTTGTATTTAGAAGCAATGATATCCAATGCTCTTCATTGCTTAATTTCCTATAGGAATAAGAGTTCCTTCTTCTTCTCTAAAAAGGATAAACATCATTGAGGATCACTGTTAACGCAAGAGCAGGTAAGTCTTACTAAAACCCAAACCTGCATAATCTTCATTCTAATAAATGGATGGCACTATACAACGCCTATTACACTGTTCAATATGAGTCTGATCCAGAGCTGGTTGTTCCTGCATTTCTAAATACAATGCATCTGGTCGATCAAGAGATGACTAAAGTGGCAAGAAATGCTTACAAAACTGGGATTATGTAAAGAGACACATAGAAATATCATATAAAAATATCAATTACCCAATAACCATTGACCCATGGCCCTTGAAGCATGATTACAATTATGCTATACAATTAGGCAATATGTGGTGTCGTATAAGGAAGTATGTATATTTGGCAAGCTAGGCAATGTGAGGACCCAAGTGCATACTGTATGTGAGTGTATTCTTGGCACACTCATTGTGTTTTTGTTATGCACCACTGGCCCATTCTTTGTTTCCACCAGGCCAGCTGGAAACACCACACACAAAACAGCAAGAGTCCTTATGCAAAACCCCTCTTTGATATGGTCTTATAAAGAATGATATTGCCCCTTTTGCCAGAAGCCGGGTACACACTGGCAAGTTTCAGTAACAATCTGACATCATTACGGTTTTAGCAAATGACTATGTACCCAATGTTGTTGATAAAACACTGAAACAATCCCCCACTGGATCATTCTTCATTTCTTCCCATCATGCAGTTCTGCTGCTATCCTGTGAAAGACATCAGGTATCACTGATCACAAAAATTAGAAGCGCCCAAAAATTTTATGAAATTATTATCTGCTGTTTAAGATTATTGTGCAGCATCTTTGGAAGCATTGGGAAGAGATCTGCTGAAACTGTTACTTTACTGTGTGATCTGCGTGATTATTGCCTGAAAAAGCCCCACTCTGTACCCAGCTTTACTGCCCATTTTAGCAAACTCTGTTATCCCTTTTGATCATAAATTCCAATTGTAATATATGCTTGCTTAAGTCACAAAAGAAGGTGTAAGGTGTTGAGCAGCACTATATGATCTGAAAATGTCGACCAACTCCTTGCCAGTTGTCAGCAGTCAAAATGTCGACAGAGCAAATTGTAGATAGGATAAAATGTCGACAGTTGAGTATTTTGTTAATGTTAAGTATATATTACATATATAGTATTACGTTTGCTTAACTTTAAGTTTACAGATTTTTACAAACAAATACTAACATAATACTCAACTGTCAACATTCTGACCTGTCTAAATTCTGACCTGTTGACGTTTTGAGTGTTGAATTACATACATTGACTATTATTGTTATTATATTATTATTAATTATTATTGTCAATTACACCCACAATGAGAGCATTCAACAGGAGTTACTGAAACCTCTAAACATTGAAATGGAAACTATGCCCAGACCTATTTTAGTTATGATTTTACTTGGACATTCTAGACAATGACAGCTATAATCTGACTATTGGTATGAACAGGATCTTGTCAATATTTTTTTTTAGAACATGATTCTAGCCTTTAATGTCATTTATTGAAAAAGTAAAAGTGTGGCACCTACTTCAATGCAAATAAGCTCATTTGTAAGGCCTTGTATTAATTTGAATGTAAATATAGTAACAGAAGTGCATAATGAATTAATCTGCATATTAGGTAGGTAAATGTTTTTATCTGGGAAGAGTGGGACATTTTGAACAAAATGCTTGCTGGGTACATAACTTATACAAAACACAAAACACTGCATATCACATAATTATATTGCATATACCAACAAATGTCACAAACTAAACATCCTCACTAAGCAATAAAAACAGCTGTAGCAAGATAAAAGGTGTATAGGATTCATACATTGTTTTTGTGATTGACATTTCTCAGATAAGTGCTCTACACCTAAGAACAAGGCTATGCACTGTTTAAAAGTAATTAACAAAACGTTCACCTTAGTAAGCCACTATCATAGCAACATCTGTGTCGCATTGAGTAGAAGTAAGGTCAAGGAATACCTGCAGATGTCAGATTTAATAGGCTCCAGATGCAGAGTAAACAAAGACCCAATGACATGGGCTAAAAAGGAGGCTATAGTGAATGTGACATAATGATAAGCCCCCTCAAAATGCTATCTATACACCATGTGGCCTTATACTCACAAAGCCTAGTGGTTCCCTCAGCACAGTTCTCTCATTAAGTAATATTGTCTCTGGAGACATCTGCTTTTTGCAATTTTCTTTAGTTAAAAAGAAAAAAAAAGCTCTAACTATGTCTATTTATTCACTAATGCTCTTTGGTTAACAATATACCATATGGACATGTTGATTATGTCACACATTTCCTTTCTTCAGATTTCACACATTCTCCTCATCCTTATCTGCTCTTTGTCAGTTACTTTTCGTAATCTATGGCATCTTCAGGAAAGTCAGACATCGTCCCCCCTTATGTTAGCTCCCAGTTAATGTGGTCTATTGCTTTTTCTTTCACATTTTCATGTCTCATTCTAAAAAATTAGTATATAGAATAAGGTCAGATTATCCAAATATAATAGCAAATAATGTATCAAACAAATGAATTATTGCTATGGTAGTAAATTCCTTCTTTGTAATACTATTGTTTAAGTGTCAGTCTAACTTGAGTCTGTTGTAGCAAAGCATCCATAAAGCAAGGGGAAAACCTATGCCTAAACCCCCTATTAGTTGATGACACCCTGATGCCCAACCAAATCTCCAAAACCTCATCTGCTATGAATAAAAATATAACATAACAGTGTAGCACAAAAGACAGGGCAGCTTTATTGGGGAACAATCACATATTCAATAGCTATAACCCTTACCGACACGTCACTAAAACAAAAACAGGCCCGCCCACCAGGGCAAAACCTAATCATCATGCCAATCGCATGACATAACCAATGACAAATCACAAACCTGTAAACAAAACACGTCAATTGCATAATCATTAATAAAGCCGATTGCGTAATTAATCCTATTCTATTTTCTTGTCCCTTAAAGTTACAGAAAACTACAAAACTTAGAAACTTACTTAACAAAAAACACTCAATCAGCTGACTACACAACTGACTAGCCGCCTGCTCCAGCTGAGATACATAACCGATGCATAGGAATTGCAGCCTGTAACCTACAACTATCCCTCAAGACTGGAAAACACCAAATAAATGAAGCTCACCAATGTCCACCACATGAGGCCTTATAAAATACATAGTAATATCCACCACTAATATCTAAACATTACTTTATTACCAATGGCAGCCATATATTATACTACAATTTTTTTTTTTTTATTATAATCATAGACAATAAACATTTTCTTACCTTTTATAGTTAAAAGAAAACCCACTTTTTGAAAATATAGCTTAGCCAATACAGAACAAGGGACTGATCGAGGAAACCTGCACCTTGGCAAAACAAATGGAACATCAGAAGGCATTTCGTTTACAATGTGCAGAATCTAGAGGTGACGATTCCTAGCTAAACTTTATGGGCTCCATTTTTTTAAATGCCAAACAAAAAAAACAGATCAGTGATTATGCCAGTTACCTCCATTTTACTAAATTCTCCTGACAAACTGCTCTCATAGGAAATGCAGGGTGCAGCGCTTTCCAGAAAACTACAGACCCACATGCATTGTACATTCAGTGCAGGGTCCTTTTATTATCTCTCCATTTTATACATGGCGTCCTAAACTAAATTGAACCCTTTAAGTAGGTGTGTGTTATAAGCAAAAGTTGTTGCTCCTAAATTTGAATTTTATTATTATTATTGTTATCACTTATTTATATAGCGCCACAAATTGTCCACAGTGCTTTACAGAGAACATTAGAACATTCACATCAGTCCCTGCCTCTTATACCGCTTTCACATCACCACCTTTGAAAAACCCGGTATTTTGTACCCGGGTTTTTTCTGGCAGCATTGCCGTGTCATTTTCAAAACTGCGTTATAAGTCCGCCCAAAAACCCGGGAATTTCCCGGGTCTGTCCTTTTCACATTACCACCAAATAACCCGGGTCTGCCTTTAAAGTAAAGTGTCAATCATTCCAGATAGTGGCTTTGATTGGCTTTTGATCGCCAGTGCCAGATAAGCATCCAATCAAGTCTCCTGGAAGTGGCGGTTTCACACCACCACCAAAAACCCGGGTTTTTGCGAAATGCCGAATTTTTGATGAAAAACCCGGGTATTTGGTGGTAATGTGAAAGGGGTATTATTTAGGACAGGATAAGTCTTTCACGTTTTGACACCAAAGTCCTCTTAATGCTGTACACCATGGGCTGGATCCAGACTTAAGAAGGAGCTTAAAATTAAGAGAGGAAGGTTACAGCTGGGCTAAACCATGTTGATTCCAGGGGGAGTCAAGTTAATTGTATTCTTTGCATGCAGGGATATATCTTTGAATTGCTTATGTAACACCCCAAGATAACAGCAGGTTAGATGAGTGTTTGGGGACCGGTGATACACAATATGGAATGACTCGAAGTAAAGACAACTGTATGAAGCTTAAATTTAGATTTTACTTTTTGAATTTTGTTTGTAGATAAGCAGAAAACTTATTTTCATTTGTTAGACAGAGCATAAATAGCAATTACGTTTCAATGTCACAAATTTTTGCAGATGTATCACAAGTAACACTTTCAAAATCATGCACATAAAATAAGATACAATCAATAGCAACAGTGTCCATAAACTTAACACGTGGATTTCTTCAAACTTGGGAAATTGACTAGTAATCTTCTCTGCTTCAATTATATTAAACTACTTTGTTACTAATCTGGGGCCGAATCCAGAACTACGTCCATCTTCCATAGATGGACGTAATTCAATAAACAATAGCTACCGCGCATGCATAGGTACGTACGTAATCTGCATATCATTTTGATGCGTAGATTGCGTATATGCGGTCTTCCCAGCACCTCTGCTGTCCCCTTCACAGTACTGCACACTCTCCGGCTTCCCAGCACCTCTGCTGTCCCTTTCACAGTACTGCACACTCTCCGGCTTCCCAGCACCTCTGCTGTCCTCTTCACAGTACTGCACACTCTCCGGCTTCCCAGCACCTCTCCTGTCCCCTTCACAGTACTGCACACTCTCCGGCTTCCCAGCACCTCTCCTGTCCCCTTCACAGTACTGCACACTCTCCAGCTTCCCACACCCTCTCCTGTCCTCTTCACATTCCTGCATCTCTCTGGCTCCCAACACCTTCGC
>WWET01000292.1:387456-409327 GCA_011038615.1 Limnodynastes dumerilii
CCCACCCTCATTAAACTAGCTCCCCATGCCCACCTACACTAACCTGAACGTAGGGACGCTGGGGGACGTCCCCTCCAGCGTCCCTACGGCGCTGCTATGGATGCCCGATCCACGATCAGGCGTTGCCGTAGCGACAGACGATCTTACGCTTACGCCCGCCATCCTAGCGACGGCAGACGTAGGTCTGCATCAGGCCCTAAATGTGTAACTATAAGAATATTACAATCTTACTCTCATATCTTACTCTCAATACCAATATATACATATATACAAACACAAGTGGAGGGCAAGCACACACAAATCCACTCTTTATATCAAAACTGACAGAAGATAGTAATGCAACAAAAGAAAATGTGTTGTTGTAATCCAAAAAGCTTGTAACAATGCTGATTAGAGTCCATCTGCAACTCTATGCAATATCATTCCATTGTATCAAGATGTCCATAATCAGTCAAACTGTGACATCCATTGTCGAGACACCAGAGTGGAGATCAGCAAAACCTTTCCCATGCAGTATTACCCGCATTGTTACCTGGCAGCTGTTTTCATATGACACTGTCATCAGGAAAACACAATAAAGAGCTGTAATACATATATATGTTTGGACTAATCATAATAATTGTCACTAGGCTACATCAGTTAATACCCAATATGATTGAATGGTAAACTGAACAAATAAAAGCAATATGTTGTGAAAGCCATATGCAGGAGACTCAGGGGTTACAGTTGCAAAGTTATGAAGTATATCTGGGTTTTTGTGTGTTTTCTATATTTTGTGAACATAAACCATATGTATTATAGATAATTGTACTTTCCACCTAAATTCCCCAAAAGGGAGAAACCGTTACTTTTCAGTGCTTTGTTTATGCCTTCAGAAACTCTGTAATCAAATACGAGCATTTATACTGTAGTTAAATTGGCCAGACTCCCAATATGCTGTAGGGATCTTGGACAATTTAATAATTTTCCAGGATCTGCTGTTCACAGTCCTTAATAGAACATTGGCAATGTTCATAATACTGCAAACAAGTCTGAAGTAAACAAAGGAGTTATGGATACTGTTTTCTTAGTAGAAACATTTATAACATAGAAACACTTGGCCCATTCATTCTCATATTTCTGTATTTATTTATTTCTTTTTAAACCTATAATGGTCCTAGACACTAGTTGATCCATAGTTTTATTTAAGATTTAGTGTACCCTCATTGTGATCCCAAGCATTTTTAATGTTCTATTATGTAAACTAGGGAGATTATCGCTCCAAGCAGGAAATGGCTGATAAACGGGACGATTTTCCCCAAGGGAAAGATCCCCATATCGGCACCATACACTGCAGAGGCTGGGAGCGATAATCTCTGCAGGAGAGCCGGCAACAAGCCTATTGGCTGGCTGCAGTCTCTCTCTGATTGGCTGGGTCTCATGTCAATCCCACTAACTACAGCGACTATTTGCCCAATCACCTGATAATCGCTTTAGTGTATTGCCAGCTTTAGCCTTCACCACCTGTGATGGAGGGGTCTATTATCAACCCTTTCAGTGAAATAATGTTTGTTCTCATTTCCTGTAAACCTGCAATAACCTCCAGTGTCAGAGCATTCCCTTATGTCTGTAACCCTTATTTTCCGCTGCAGAGTTCCACGCTCCTGTACCTGATTAAATTCTGAAATATTCGAAAACTTCTTACTACTTACTTACTTTTGGCTTCTAATTTCTCTTCCTATGCATTCAAGCATCTGACTTGCCTTCTGGGAAAACGATTACAGAAGAGATGGGTTCAGATCCAACATTTTAGTTTAATCACTGTAAAACAGCAACATGCCAGTGACTAAACTAAAATTTCTCACTACTTCTACAAAAAAAAAAAAAAAAAAATATGCTCCGTCCTCAGGGGTCCATATGTCACAGAAACCCTATATATATATATATACACACACACAGGTCCAACTGTGCTTCCTAATTGCAAGAGTCTGTGTTTAAAACACAAGTTCAGAAATTAGTCCAAGTGTATACTTTAGGGCCCGATTTATTAACCACGATGCCTGATCGTGGTGCTTTTTCCCTGAATTTACAGATTTTATCTTGCACCTTATAGAGGTGTATTAAATCCGCTTATTTTTCTTACCATAATAGACGGGAATAGATACACTTCACACTTATTCCCGTCTTTGCGGTCAATTGAATCGGGCCCTGATAACGGCATCCAGTACTTATGAATACAATACGCCAAAATGATAGTAAATCCGCATCCTCCCCTTTAAGTGGCTTTTCCCTCTCTTTTTAAGGGAACAATAAAACAATAAACAAAGGGGCGCTAACAAATGAAAGCAAAACAAATGTAATTTTATACTATTTATGATGCATTGAAAACTTTCAATTCCCTTTGCTAAAAAAAAAAAACCTAAAACAAAGGGGGCCTTCACAGTAAATTATTTTCTTTTTTTTTCAATCAAATGATTATTGTTTGCTTTTTGGTCAGTAAAATGCAGAAACATACATAAATGCAATACAATGTATTGCAGAAGACATGTACAAAGAAATAAACATACATGAATAATAGTCTGGCGCTCCAAACAAGCATTATATAACACTATGTGTCAGCACATACATTAAAGGAGGTTTAGTTCACAATATAGCTATATTGGGTTAAGCTCACCTGCCCAGCGTCAAGGCACCTCCTGTAGGTGAGTCCCTATCCATCTGCTATATGTGTACTCAGGAGGTCTGTATTAAGACACCCCTGCTATTTGAACAATGTGCAGTGGCCATTTTGTACATATGCATTATCTTTATAACCACACATGATAAGAAATATTTATACACAGAGTATGCTTGAGGGCATAATGAAACACACAATACCATCAACCAAAGCTGCATTTCCATAATACTCTGATTCGACCCAAATATGAAATTTTTGCAAACAGCCCCTACTGGTACACACAAATCTCTCATGACCAAGAGAAGTGTTTACCAATTGAAGCCAGTCACCAAAAAGAGGTGGGTCTGGTAAAAGCCAGTTGCGTGTATACACACCTTGGCCCACATACAAAGACAATTTACATATCTCTGTTTAGACTGGTGCAGATTTATCTCAAGCCCCAATCCAAATAAATACCACTTAGGGTCTTTATTGGGAAGGGTCACCCCTGTTCTATTAATACAATTAATGACACAACACCAGAACCTCTGCATCTTCGGGCAAGAATATAATAAGTGTAGAAAATGAGCAACTGGTTCAGCACACAGGGCAATTATTGGAACGGGAGCCAATGATTTTAGCCAGTCGAGCAGGCGTGAGGTAGATATAATGTATACGGTATAAAACGGTGTATTATGTATTTTTGGATCTGTTGAAATCTAATATTAGAGGTCAACTTACATGAACTTTAAGTAAGCAGTCTCAATACTCCTCATTAAGTTGACCCAAATCTGCTTCCCACAGTATCCGCAGTCAGTCCAGGAAGGCCTCAGACACAGCCGTCACTGGACAAGAATAAATTGGGCAACAAGGACATGTCGTAGTCATCTATAATTGAACCAAAGTGAGGCAGGGAGAGAAAAATCAGTTTGTAATTGTACAGACGGTTTTAGGGCATCATCCTCGTATAATTGATGTAGGGCGACTATGTCATAGCCATGCCAGCTTCAAAAGCCCTCAGACCCTTTCAGCTCAGGAAGTGAAGAATTATACCAAAGTGGTGTGGCAGGGTCTATCCCCCCCTAAAAGAGCAAGAGCCCAGTGGCATATCCTCTGCACCTGCAAAATAATGGGTGCTGAAGTGCGTGGATTTACTCCAGCTAGGAGGGTCTGAGGGGGGTGTGTTGTTCCACCAGCGTCCAGTGTAAATCACCATGAGAGGACTCAATAACTCAAGACCACAGGTGTGACAGATGGGCAGCTGAATAGTAGTTTAGGAGATTTGGGAGAACCATACCTCCTCTATCTCTAGTCCTATAAAGACCGCTTACCCCCTTATATAAAGGAAGTCATTAAAGAGTTCAGTTTTTGGATAATTTTGCGTGGGACCGGGACTGCCTACTGGAGAAGGATATATAAGAGTTTAGGTTGAATGGTGAAATATCTTCTGTTATTAAAATGTAAAAGCAAAACATTTGATTATAATGTACAAGCCTGTACAATCAGTATATTGACCACAGTCTAACGAAATGTGTAGTGGTTGGCTCTTGCTACTATCATTCATTTTAGTCTTGCTTTCTTGACAATACTGATCCTTAATTGACTTTAAGAATCAATTGCAGTGAGCAGAAAAAGACAATACATTTCAGAAAATAAGGCATAATTGGAAAAGTAAAGTCAGTAAATTAACCAAAAAGATTTCATTGAGAGAAATCTATTTGCACTGTTTTCTAAAAATAAGTTATCCAACTTATCCTACTGCTGCCAAAAACAGATTCTTACAGTATCTCTGAACTATGGGCAAGTTGGTTCATATCAGTCATTCTGGCAAGGAGGGGTCCAATTTGTCAGTGAACATTTAGCAGTTTAAGAAGTCTTGAGAAGTGTTTAAATATTGTTGTTAAGCAGTTTTCACTTTTTATGTTTTACATTTTGTGATGTATAAGTCTGCGGTTTTATAGTTCTTTAAATTATAACATAGTGGATGATGCTTTGCAAAGGATGGCAATGCAACAGCAATGCTGGGCACACACTACATGAGAAGAAGAAAAATTCAACAGTCCTCAATGAAATAATCCAGGGAACACGCCGGACCTCTTCAGTGCTGAAGGAGGTGGAGTTAGAGCGGGTGGAACCCCTGCAATACCTCCAGGAGCGATTAAAGGAAAATGTGAGACCGCCAGGGGCAATGAGAGGCAAAGGTGAGACCACAATACCTAAGTCCCCCCCAAGGATCCAGAGCAACAGGGAGAAGGAAGCAGCACTGAATACACACAGTGAGATAAGCATTGTGCCAAGCTGTTTACATGTGAGCGCAATTCTTTCATGCTATCATATTGGATAAAATTTACTACACTATCACAGAGGTAATGTGTTTCTCTCCACTATCTTCCACACTATGTCTGCTTGACACTGTAACTGGCAAGAGGTTTAGAACATGGACATCTGGCAATCTTTGAACATTCACTTGGTAGTACCTGAATGCATAATACTGAGCGCTATAACCCTCCTATTTGAACTTGTGATGGTATGATGGTTGTTGCTGTTCTTTAGCATCTAAGAGTAGAGAGACAACAGGAGGCCAGAGGGATAGGACAGAAGACAATAATGGTGTTGCAGAAGGATCAAATAATTCAAACAAAACGGGGTAGTGTATTGTATATTACTTCCACTACATATTTTATCACTTTCATTTAGAGATGAGCAGGTTCAGCTCTCTGAGAACTGAACCCACCTGAACTTTGGGATCCGAGGCAGAATCCAAGCACGGCTCGGATCTTTCCTTCACGCCTCAATTACATTACCAAGGCAAAATGTCATCATCCCACTGTCGGATCTCGCAGGGTTTTGGCATTGCTCACAGAGAGCAATGCCGCGGCGGAGGGAAGAGTGCGGAGGAAGGAATGAGGGAACATCAAAGGTAAGTAAGGGGATCTGATAGGAATACTGGGGAGAGGCTGGAGAAATTATGGGAATACTGAGGAACTGGAGATATTATGGGAATACTGAGGGGCTGGAGACATGATGGAAATACTGGGGAGGCAGGAGACATATAAAGATAGATACTAGGGGGCTGGAGACATATGATGGGGTTACTGAGGGGGCTGGAGATATATAATGGGACAGACTGGGGGGCTGGAGACATATGATGGGGATACTAAGGGGCTGGAGACATTATGGAAATACTAAGGAGCTGGAGAATACTGGGGGGCTGGAGACATATGGGTAAACTGGCAGTCTGGAGACATATGATGGAGGATTCTGGGGATCTGGAGATGTGATGGGTGATACTGGGGGGGCTGGAGACAAATAATGGGGTATACTAAGGGGCTAGAGACATGTGATGGGTTTACTGGGGGTTGGAGACATATGATGAGGTTACTTTTTTTGGGGGGGTTTGACTGCAGTGCTGTGTGACAAGGGGCTGCAAGATGGGGCTGTGTTCTGTATAAGGGCTGTGTACTGTATAGGGGCTGTGTACTGTATAGGGGCTGTGTACTGTATAGGGGCTGTGTACTGTATAGGGGCACTGCTATACTGTGGTTGTGCTCTGCCCAACCTCAGTGTGTGACCAATTGTCTTTTTTGCGGACAGATTTGAGCAGCAATCACAAAATGTGGGATAACGCCTCAAAAATAATGTCAAACTTCTTTTGTCCCTAATATAATATATACTGTAACCCCGTATAGGTTGCTCTGCCCAACCTCAGTGTGTGACCGATTGTCTTTTATGTGGACAGAATTGTGCAGCAATCACAAAGTGACTTTGTCGCTTAGCTTAGTCATCCAGTCAACCTTTTGGCCTTAACTGGAAAAAAAACAATATAGTGAGCTGTAAGGTGGTCAAAATACACTGGAAATGAGTGGAAATGAATGTTATTGAGGTTAATAATACTGTAGGAACAAGTGATTTTAGCTGTTTTTATGATTTTTAACAAAAATTAGAACCAATTCCAAAACCAAAACACACAAGGGCGGTTTTGGCAAAATCAATCCAAGATTAAAACAATCCAAAACCAAAACAAGAAAAATGGCCAGGAGCACATCTCTCAACTGCAGCAATCTCAAGACTATACAAGACTGTCACATACTTTATAGTGTCTTTAGCTCCTTTTTTTATGTACTTTTTTCCATACTTTCCTAGATATGCAAAATATTTCTCAGAGGCAATGTGCAAATGGCAACTATACAACTTTCACATAACCACCCTGGAATGATCCCTTTCACACTGCAGGGTGGACCTGGGGAATTGCGGGACCCAGGTCTACCCTGACAGTATGATGGGTGACGCGTGGCTCCCAGCAAGAGATCTGTTTACTATTGTCATAGCATAGTAAACAAATCCCTTCAATCAGGTTTTTTAGTGTGCCACCCGGGTTGAAAATCCCAGGTCGCACCTTTCACACTGCACCCTTACCTGGGTCGGACCCAGAAAAAAACCTTCTTTTCTCCAGGGTCCAATTTCCCCAGGAGGACCCTGGAACCTTTCACACCACACCTCAACTCAGGTTGTTGGACCTTACCCCAGCAATATCCCGGGTTTTTCATGGTGATGTGAAAGGGGTATAGGTCATTTGCAGGAGTGTTGTACTGCCAATGGAACTTCTAGCTTTACGGGCCTGTTCAACACCCCCTATTGGAACATATAAACACATACACCTCTCACCCCTCACACAAAACTTTCTCACCACCTGCAAAAGCAATGCAAGTAATTAGGGTAAATAAGTCTGTAGACGAGAGACCGAATTCACACTTAAGAGTGAACTTGCGAACGTACCTAAATATACGCATGGACAAGATCCATAATAGTGATTCAGAGATAGCAAAGAATCCAGTTAACCACACCCAGTCTTAGGACTGCTAAGCGCAAACAGTTCTCTAAATACGTAGATTTAAGTGTGGGTGTTTTTCCTTAATTTAAATCAGACGGAGCCTGTTAGGTTCTTAAAGCTAATCAGTATTCACTTATCCACAACTAAATGCACTTGTTGATTAACAACACAAAACTTCTTTGTATTAATATATAATCTATTCTGTTACTATTAAATGATTATTTATTTAATTATTTTTACAAATGTAAACTTGTCACATTGTAAGCGTAACTCTTAACGTGCCCTGAACCAATGATCTATTTGTATAATGTTTGCAAACAAGTTTACATTTTTAGGGGTTTATTTTATTAATTGCTATTTTCTTTCAATAATTATAGTTTAATTTAAATATAGATGTTATTTTTAAATGTAAAAGTGGTTTATTTATCAAAACTTTCATTTTATATTTTTTTATTCTTTATATAAGAAAATAAAAAATGAATTAATAATATCTATTGTAAAAAAAAAAAATGTTTCTATAAAGGAAAACTTCTTAAACAAATGAAAAACATAAAGGCTAGCAATGAGCTATATGTAAATCACCGTAAGAATGGCTGATTCTTCCATACGTTATCTTTTTCCATGCGTATGTTAGTTTGCGCAAGGCACTAACTCTAGAGGTACTCTAGAGGTACACACACTGTACATTAGTAGCCCATGTGATGCACATTTGCAATAAGAGTCTTGCCTCTCTAGTCACGTATGTGGAACTCTTTCCTCGCTGAAGCGTGAATCAGTCCTAAGTCAGACGATTGTGTCTGTGAATCAGTCGGCCATGATTTCAATGTGTATTTTTTGAATTCTGGGCATGCGCAGTATTCATTCTTAATACGCACAGAGATTCCTTACACTCCCAAGGTTCCCATTTCCAGTTCATAGAGTCCTTTTAAAACTACTGGCAATGAATGGCGGTTTTTAAATGTCAAAATTGCCAGATTTTTACTAAGAAAGTCCAAAGCTTCTAACATGTACGAGAACAAAAAAACCATTACAATTGTGTGCTGCGCTTGTACTAATGGCCAGAAAATTTGAAATGGTAGCAGAATTGGCTTACGTAACATAATGAAAGTTACAAATGATATTTCTGTTTGCAATCAGAGTTCTATTGAAACTAGTGAGACTCATTGGGCCTGATTCAGAGGCTGAAAATAAGAACTTAAAGTTACACCTGGGCAAAACCATGTTGATTTCAGGGGGAGTCAAGTTAATTTTATTCTATGCATGCAGGGAGAATGCTTTGCTTTTACTTATTGCACACAGATACCTGATCAGCTTCACTTTTAAACTGCTAATTAGACTTGAGCTGGGAAACATCACCTTTTAACTATAATACTGTTGCAACAAATGAAATTTGACTCCCCTGAAATCAACATGGTTTAGCCCAGGTGTAACTTTAAGTTCTTATTTTCAGCCTCTGAATCAGGCCCATTATCTCACTCCTTAATGGGATCCACAACTGGGCTTCTTTATTAAAGACTCATGGTCCTACATTACAGACAGTGAAGGCATTATGTTTAGCATTAGCCTATGGACTACCTGTCCTGAGACACTTTTCATTATACTGCTTTACATTTTTGAAGTGGGCAGCAGACACCTCTTGGGAGTATCCAGCTCTCCAAAGTCAAATCTGTGATGGTTTATTTGAGTTGTTACCCTTCTGGGATACCATTCCCCTAAGACTCAAAAATGAATCTGTCCATTGATTGACTGCAGACACTGAAAGCGATAGCAAGAGAGAAAGAAGCTGGTTCTGCCTACACTTTTACTTCATTCAAAGTTATAGATTTTTCAGAGCTCGTGTAACTATCTCATCTCCAACCGGAAGAGAAGAACTTCCATATCACCAAACCTGTGCTTGTACTGTGGTCTTTTTTTCATTATTGTAAATCACCAGTTTGAGCTTGATTCTTATTAAGAATACGCAATATTTCCACCCCTTCAATGACTTACATGGATTTAACTGTATACCTAGAACTAATATGTACTTACTTCCTCTCTTTATCCAGGTTTAGAAGAGTTATCATCTTCATTAAGACCTACCTTTAGGATAATGGAAAATTGCCCTCAGCACAAGTTTAGAGCAATACAGAACAATATGCTGCTTTATTGCTTTATTAGAGAACAACGATTCATGACAGCCAAGACCATGAATGCCTGAGACAGGTTTTAGCAAAAACAGAGAAATATAAATGTGAAGTATACTGCTAAATGCATATATATGGATTTCTTCAATGCCCCAACAATGTCATCCAAAAATGACAGAGGTTTGCTACTACTACAGAAAATGTATTTTCTTCTATAATAACACTATTTCCAATATTCGTTCAGGCCTTGAAAATTCGTGACGTTCAGTTCTGCAACAACCTGATTTTCAATTGGCATTTTCTGTGGAGGTAGAAGCCTCAAATATGGGAACTGCAGCTATTTTCTTATAAACAGATTCAAAGACTCAGAAAGTCCACCCTTGTGTCTTCCCTACCCAAAAACACAAATCTGTTAAACATAATTATGACATGGGTAACAAATTTTGGTAGTATGAGTTGCTTTATTAGAAAGGTGGCACAATGTACAGGATGCAAGGATATGATTACTTAATCTCTATAATCCAAATATATCAAAGCTGTGGTAACTTTTAAGAGCTATAATAGTCGATAATATTCCTTCAATCGACAGATTTCATTCAGTTCTGCTTCTATGACTTTTGAGACAGAAGGCACGTTTCCAATTTAGATGACATGTTTACTTGATAGTTTCTGATACAAAGTCCTGTCATAGTTCAAGAATCATGTTGACACCCTTGTTTTAAGAAAATGACCCCTAGCCTTTCTAGATAAGTTAGGAGGCCAAACTAGAGACAAGGCACTTGTGACTATACATGTGATTCTTGTGAGGTCTGCTGCCACAACAAAGATGGTTCATTGAATCCATTAAAGGTACATAAATATTCATGGGGCCTGATCCAGAGCTACGACCGCAAGCGAGCGTACGCTCATCGTAAGCGAAAATTCGGTAAAAAATTCGCAACGCGCATGCCCAGTATGACAGCTTCCGGTCGCCCGTGCGTCATGAGCGAATAGCGGTCGTATTGTGCGCGAATTTTTCGCTCGATGGGCGTGCGTTCAGTACGATGGTCACCTGGGCGCCCGTTTTACTACAGGGAGGCGGGGATAGCCATTTAAATTGTACAGTATGGGCGTGCTAAGCCCGTACGCTCAGCGTATTTTGTGCGAAAATTCGTACGGCCGACGGTCGTACCCAGTGTAGGGTATAGGCGTCGTAAGCAGGTACTTTACTATGGGAGTGTTAGGGGCGTGTATGTTTATTCGCACGGTCGAACATACGCATTCGCTCGCCGTGCGAATTTTCGTAACGCTGGATCAGGCCCATGGTCACAATTTTACATGGATTTTGGTTCCCAAGGCTTTACTGTTATTTGAGTAGTTATTGATAGTTTAGCAAGCTGGCACATTTTATATCTCTGTCATTTCCTAGTCGTGTGATGCTGTTTATTTGTTCAGCATCTGAGTTATCCTGGAAAAATTGTATGACAGCAATTCACAGGTTTTTTTGATCTGATTGATATAGATCTAAACTTCTGGACTTTACATACTATTAACAGACAAACTGACAGAGTGTTAATGAGACTACAGACCAATATGTAAGAAAAATCTAAATCTCTTTTAACAGTTTAAAGATATGTTTATAACATGCTAAGGTTGGATGAATACAAGCTTTGTTAAAAGAAAAAAAAGTGCCATAAATCTCTTGGCAAAAATGTATTATATGCACAAATATCTGCTCCTGAAACTCACTTGATTCTAACACAAAAAAACGCCTTTTTTTACATCAATACTTTGTATAAAACAGTCACTTAACAAGTTAACCACAGTGTTATGTTAAGCCATATTAAATAATAAGCATACGTTTTATGAAACCAGAACCAGTAAAACCCTTTTCTTTGCAGACTATGGGACATCATTTTTTTCCATATTCGAACTACTGTGATATAGCTGCCCAGGTGGCTACTAATATGTCCCTGAATGTACTGATTGTACAGTGGGAATATCAGGGGATATAGACACAGCAATGCTGCTAAACTAGGGATTCATAATATTTAAGCATGCTAACCAGGTGGAATTTTTTCTGCCATAGAGGCTTAATTTGTGGACAGTCCCAGACACATTGGTCCAGATTCACAGTTATGTAGTTTTCATCTTACGTACGTTGTTTTAAGAATTGAGCTACTACGCATGTGTAGCAGCTTATTTACGCTATCTACGTACCATATCTGTACGTAGATTGCGTAAGCGTGGTCTTTAATAGTAGCTCAATTCTTAAAACAACAAACGTAAGACGAATACTACATAACTTGTGAATCTGGACATTTGTCAGAATCTACAACACATCATTTTTTATATATAACCATTATGATTCAGAGTTTCATGGGCATCAGCAGTCCAATAACTGTCAGAATATCTGGACCTGTAAATTTACAAAAATGACTTTAAAATATGTTAAAACCTAAACCCAACATCAAGTAACATCAAGTTTATGGATAATGGTCAAACGTGTTTTTTTCTGAATTTAAAGCTCTGCTATTTCTGACTAAAAAAGTTAAACATTTATGGCTTTTTGTTAATGTTGATTTTCAAACTCTGTTTTTAAATAAACTTCAATATGCAGCTCTCTACTATACAGCCAATTCTGCAGGACTTCAATTTGATTTTATATATATATATATATATATATATATATATATATATGCTTTTATAATTTCTCTTTCTATATGATGAGCATGATGGAGAAGGCATTTATAGTTAAAATCAAGTGTTTAAGAATTGTGGAAGACTTACATATTCCCAATATCACACCAGAAGTAGCCTCATGAATTTGTTATTTTCTCTATGGACCCTTTGATATGAACTTTTTTATATGAACTTGATATATTTATATATTTATACTGTTTTGTATTTTTTTACAGTTTAAGTTATTTTAGACTCTAAGCGCTGCTAGGGGATTGTCAGAGTTTATCCTTCTTACTTGCATGTTGCAGTTGAAACACATAACATCATATATAATTTACATATTGTCAATTTATGTAAGGCTCTATAAGTTGCAAAATCCAGATATTTCTATTTCACCTCGTATAACAGTTGGAGATACATTGAGAATGTCAGTCAGGATGACTAAAAAGGAAATGTCCCTATTTCCAAATGACATTGTGTTAACATTAACTAGAAATTTGATTGACATAACCTGGAGGAGATTTTTTTGTACGTTTTCAGACACAAAGTGAAAAATTAGACCATTTCTAATCTGCTTTCAATTTACTGTAGGCAAATCAGTTTATATTAAATTGAATTTTTTTTATAGCTTTATCACTGGCTATAAGGTGGTATTCATGCATTTGAGGTAAATACAGATAAGTAGATCAGTATATGCTGCTGTGAATGGGGTGCTAGGATAGCTAGAATTGGAAAACATTTGCATCTTGTACTGGGACTATTGCTGCTGTCGGTGCAGCATGGGTGAGAGGTGGACACCACATAAGTGCAAGGTACCTAAATAGAAAAATAAGGGCGTGTTACGCACCCCCCATACTATCTGGACATTGATGCGCCCCTTTTTTACTTGAGGTCGCGGCAGAAGTTTTAAGGTAGGGATCGACTGTCGGAATTCCTTCTGAGTGCGAAGTCTGGAAATAGCGAGGATCCAGCATCGGGTCTCTGCTGCGCCTGGAACTACGAGTGCAGCAGAATTGCAAATCTGGATCCAATCCATCATTACTGTAAATCACATAAATCAAACCATTATTGCAGATTACTAAAATCAAATTCTCTGAACAGCATTAGATTTTAAAAGGTCATTGTGCTCTGTTAGACAATACACGCTGTACAACTGACTTTTTTCCTTTATGTTGACTCTGGCATGACTTCCAGTTCCTTTGAATTCTGTAGATATCTGTGTAGCTGTGCACCAATAACAATATAAACAATAGCTTTGTTGTACTGTAGTGTATATTTTAAACACCTACTATTACACATTTTCAAAGAATATGGGTGATCGGTTAGAATCCAATAATCCTACAAACTAGCATTTTATTTACAAGTCTTTGAGCAAATTTAAAGTGGCGATACACTAGGCCATTATTGGGATGATCAAAAGATCAATTTATCTTGTAGTATATGGCAAGGACCAATTTTTTGGGATAACAACAAAAATCACTGACTCAATCCTTAATGGTTTGTCCAACACTGTGCCAATCCTGTTAGAAACAGAGTTTTGGTGTATGGAGATAGCCCTGATTATTGGACATTGTAAGGCAACTACAGTATATTATGTTCCCAGCTATTGCAATATTAATTTAATCATGTGGGACATTGTATAGTGTGTAGTTTTCTCGTGGTAAACCATATCTACAGTGCTATTCATCCATCCCAGCTCTTAGTTAGTACAATAGGTGAAGCACGTAACATACATGCTTTCTCTTTGTAGCATGGTCTATTTACAAAGTTATGACATAACTGGTTATAAAATGCAAATCTTCCATCAAACATCTTGTCCCTACGGTAAATCTAAGTTCAAATATAGGACTGGATCCTGAATTAGTAAAAATCACATGCATGAAAATCCATTTTTATGGAATGGACTTCCGTGCGTGCAATCCCAAAGTCCGAAAGGGTAATACACCTCTCTTCACACACATGGATCTTCCATGTTTCAAACCCAGGTACCCAGGTACACACAGCAGGCGGTCCTTTCCCTGTCATTGTAGGCCATTGCTGCATAAAATGTGTATGATCATGAAATAAAATTATAAATTATAATAATATATAATATAAAATAAAATATAAATTATAAAATCATAAAACGATCATGCTGCATTCCATGCGTAACTGGCCTCCAGACGCATGCACAGTAGGAACACAGAGTTATCTTAGACAGATAGTCTGCGTAAGGGGTGTGGGTCACTGTTGCCATTTTTTAAAAAAAAGAGACTTTTAGCTGCCGACAGTTAAGTGACTCTCTATATCCCCTATCCCAACGCTTATGCTAATTCTTACCCTAAACCACCCCTTCCATTACCCTAACCCTAACCATCCCTTCCCCGCAGCCAGACCCTAAGTCTCCCTTTACCACATCCTAACCCTGAGACTCCCTTTCCAGAAGCCTAACCCTAAGATTCCCCTTCTAAAATCCATCCCCTTCCTGCAGCCTAACCCTAAAACTACCCTGCTCCACTACAGCCCCTTCCCTGCAATAACCTGTAGCTTCAGAAACCATTGGGTCTGGTGGCAATTCGCGGAGTGAATTTCACAATGCAGTAATTTTCTAAAATACACACAGCCAACATTTAGCTGTCTGACTAGTAGTCATTAGCTAATGACTACTGCCACTGGACTTAGTAAAGTAAGATGCGACTATTTGGGAGCAAAAAGACAAGTTTGTAGAAGAGGAGGACTGGATTAACTTTGCCCATCTACGGTAGGAGCATGTTCTCACAAATGAGCTCAAGGCAGGGCCAAACATTTATGTATATAGGAACAATTGCAAAGGATGATTTGTACCATCTACTAGGCATTAGTAAGTCCAGGATTATGATGACAGCTGAAATTCCATAACTGAAGGAAGATTCTGATTGCTTCACTAAATGAATAGAAATGTTGCTTATCTAGGGTCCCCAACACGTGCTGGAGATGCTCAGGAGAACTGTACTCTTTCTTTCACACCTGGTTGGAGTGCCTTGCATAAAACCCTTTTGGGAGAATCAGATGAAGTGCGCACAAATTCCCAGTTTTTCAACCGAATCCAGACCCCCACACACTTTCCATATTTGCGGGGGTCTGTCCATCCACACGAAAGAGAAAAGTGAACTATCCCTGTCACTCTCCCCTCTTGTTTGTAAATAGTGTATCTTACACTGCCTTAAGTCACACTTGCCCTCCTTACCCTCACCCTTAAGGCCATCTCCTCATCCACTGCTCCCTACCTCTCTTCCTTCACACCCCTTCGAGTCCTCTCCATTCTGCTAACTGTCTGACCTCCCTACTGATCACCACATCTCACGCCCTTATCCAGGACTTTTCCCGTGCTGCACCTCTGCACTGGAATGACCTCTCTTCTTCAGTTCACTCTCCCCCACATTGCAGGTCTTCAAACACTCATGCAAAACACACCTGTTCTTGCTAGCTTACCCCTCCTCCACTTAACATCCTCACTGCATCTTACATCTATCCCATCTTTTCCATCCTTCCCCCTATCCTTCGCTCACTCTAGCAGTCCATTTCCTTCCTCATCCTTATATCCTCTGTAAGTTCATCCCTCCCACTTAGTGTGTTAGCTCACATGAGCAGGGCCCTCAATCCTAGTGTTGTTCCTTTTTTCACTACTCTCCCTTCACTTCGTACCCTCTTGTACCCCTCTACTACCCTTTTTACCTCATTTCCACCTGGTGGCTCCCTCTCAACTTCTCACTGCGCTTTATCCTCTCCACCCTGATCTGCCAATCTTGACACCTCGTGTTTTGCCTTGCTGTCTGTGCTTGCTTCACTTTATTGTATTTTTTGAGATATTTTTATATATATATTGTAATTTATTATGTACTGTGCTATCCATCCTTACCCTGTATGTCTGTACTGTATTTTATAGTATTTTGGACGGCGCTGCAGACACCTTGTGGCACCTTATAAATAAACAAGAAGAAGAAGAAGAACTTGCGGATCAGCAGTCCATCCAACACTGTACAATTTACATGCATCCCGCCACACACCTTTGCGGTCGGAGGAGAAGCACAGCCCCTTACTATGGATTTTCTATGCGCCCTCCACTCAAAACACCCCACTTACACACTTTACATAAGTTGAAAATAGTGGTAAAGTGGAAGCTGAAGAGTACTGATGATAGAGAAGGGTATAAAGGAATAGTGGGAAGAGGGGTTCAAAGAGAAGAGAGGGGAGGCTTATAAAGTAAACAGTGGGGAGAAGGTAAGATTGATGACAGCAGGGAAAAATATTATATATTATAATTATATTTTATTATATAATTATAATTATATTTTTTTTAAATTATGGGAAAAAAGTGTTTTAAATAATATATTATTGTCCATTTTAATGAAACACATTTATAAACATGTGTAGGGATGATTTTATATTAAAAATGAGGCCATTTATTGAATAAAATTCTCTAAAAAAAAAATAAGTGGAAGTGCAGCTCTAGATCATGTGCTCTGTCTCTACCCAGATATAATCAATTGCCATACTAACAAGAGACAACTCTGTGGATACTGAAATTGGTTGAGCACCCCTAGTATTTGTGTGACCATTAAATAAGGGAGGGCTTGTTGTTTTAGGATAGGAACCTCAAATTATTCATCCCAATCATTAGAAGTAGCCAGCCAAGATATGAGGTTTACGATGCATTTATCTTAATATATGTGTAACTCAATATGAACTCAATAAGAACATATGCCTGATCCATTTCTGAAGCAAGTATTTTATATGCGTATTTGGTAACAGATGCATCCAACTATAATTGACCCCAAAATGTCTAGAGTTCAACATTTGTTCTCATTAGTCTAACTAGAATTACATAAATTAAAGCATGTGTCGCATATAGACATGCAATTGGTTACCACTTTATCCCTCAGCTTAGAAAACAGGCCAAAGTTATCATATGACGCTAAAGATAGCATTAGCTGATGATGTGGCCATGTAGCCACTGCCAGGAGAATGGAGAGAGTAGGATATTATTATCTGCTCTTCCAACCTCACACTTAAGAAAAGACTAGCTGTTATAAGGCTGATAGCGCTTCTTTAAAACCTATAATGGTGAATTTAATGTTTGTTGCACATTTGGTAATTGAAAGTAACTTTCATTGTTTAATGACCTTAATACAGGGGTATTATGTGTTTTATGTAGCACTTTACATGCAATTTTCTTTTATCTTTCTCACTATCAGTGCATAGAAACATATATTGCAATAGGAAGACCTATGACTATTTATATTGTAATATCATATGAGAAGCATTTTGAAGAACTATCCTTGAATCTTGTTACTATGCCTACAAAACGGTTTTCTGCATTGAAGGACTGAGGGTGCTTTATACACTATGACACCAGATTTATAAAAGTTTTATAGAATTATATAAAGCCGCTGAATGACATAACTTTATGAAACAGATCATAAGATAGCGTCATCCCCCACAAGGTTATTACACAACACAAAATTCTTCTATACCATGGAAAGATCTAATAATACTGTTAGGATGTAGAAGTGTTTTATCACTTCATATAACACCCATTCTATAATGCAGATACTGGGTGCGCACGAAAATGCACAAAATAAAATATTCATTAAATTCATGGATCATAGACCATGTTAATCTATATATTTGGAACATACAAAATTCAAAGAAATGGTAAATGAAAATAAATCTGTCATAAACACGAATTAAAATAAGTTAATTCCAGTCTACCAAATGTAACTTAATTAATAAAAGAATGTTTTCCTCTCCTTCATAACATGGCAATACCTACAAACTTCATACATGTAATCAAGGGATCCATTTACAAAAGTGTGATAACTTTGTTGTCATGACATAAAGGGCCAGATTTACTAAACTGTGGGATTGGAATCTGATTGGTTGCTATGGGCAACATCTCCACTTTTCCAAACCCGCAGCTTAGTAAATCTGGCCCAAAGACTCTTTTCAGGTGAAAACGGTCTTTATATCATGAAAGCAAAGTTTTTCTTATATACAATTCTATAATTGCCATGAAAACCATGGTGATCATTAGCATCAGTACTTCCAATCGCCAGCCCGCTCTAATGAATGTGGGTCGGCTGATCACTGAATTTACTGTTGTTGCAGATTTAGCAATCCGAGCCAATACTTTATATAATACCATTTCAGGATGGCGTTAGTGAAAGTATTACAGCAGTCTCCCAATATACCCCCCTTTTCCTCCCCCTGTCCTTCTTTGCTCTGTTCAATGTATCTTGGGTCTATATCTCCACTCCCCTATAAAACCACTTCTTGTTCTCTCCCAGACTTTTCCCCCAATCCTTTTCGCTTATAGAACTCTTTACCCATTCTGATCAGCCGCACCCAAAATCTTCAGTCCTTCATAATCTTCTAATCTCTTAAATGTCATGTCCTTGTCATAGCTTACACAACCCAACTATCCTTATGGGTATGCTACCATCTACAGTCCCATTCCACTCCAAGTCCTACTAGTGCTTACTGTCTCCCATTGCCTAAATATCTAGACAGCGTTAATGTCTTTAGCTTCATCTTTTGGTATATTACAACTGAGGTGAAATAGACAGTGACGATGATGAGGATAAAGAAATTATAATTGCATAAGTATTTACTAACTCTATATATTTTTTTTTTCCTTTCCACAGTTTTGATTTGCACTTCACAGGACAGTCAAAAAAGTTAAAGTCAAAGAGATGACACTGGGTTTAGTTGTGTGTTGGTGGAGCATTACCATTACCCAGCATATTCAGAATATGAGTCAAGTGTTCGCTTAGCTGGCATCTTTAAAAGCTACTCAAAGTCTTGTTTGTAATGTTATGGAACATTACTAGGCTGAATCTGCATGTTTAGTAAATGTTTATTGGTGATGGTGGGGTTTCACCAGGGCCAGTGCTAGGGGCTGCCCAGAATGGAAGTGGATATGGGCAACCAGGGAGGTCATAGTGCAGTTGAGTAGAGCAGCCAAGAAGAGCAAGCAACAAAAAGGAAAGAAAAAAGAAAGAAAGAAAATAAGAAAAATTAAAATAGGTAAAGTATTAGAGAGAAAAGGGGGGGGAAGCAGAGGTAAGTGAAGAGGTAAGTAAAGGAAGAACAATACTAATGTTGGTGGGTAGTTTCAGTTGGATATTTATTAGATAGAATTAGTACAATGACATTACAGTTTCTTTTATACTTTCCATCAAGACCTTGATTTTGTGTAGGAGTTCCCAAATCTAAGATACAGCCCGGGGTTTCAATAGGGTCTAAGGTTATAAAAGTAAGTGTACACAAAGTATGTATGTCATCAGTGTCAATAGCTGTGTTTTGTTACTGTACTGCATCTTTGTTATACTCAATAGATGATGGCTCATTATAATAGTATTATAATACACCATGCAAACATACTAAAGTGCTTTGTTTAGCAAAAGAACAGTACTTACAGTTGCACACTTAACATGAAATAACAATGCAGGGAAGCAGATTATTATTCAATGACATAGGTAAACATGTGGAGCAAGGAGGCAGTATATCCAGGGGCATTATAATCTTTCCCTTTTTAGCATGAGATGGAATAGACTTTAAAGATTATAAATGCTTCCAGTCACATTCCTTTAACACTGCCAAATGGATCTGTCCATCTCCTCCCAAAACCAATGAAAAGGACAACACAAGGACCCCATGGGGGTAACCACAGCCAGGCTTTGTTATTACTGCACATGGTAAAAAAGAAAAACCAACAGAAGTGACCTGAGGATAACAAAAGACTAGAGAGAATGAACCAAGGAGAACGCAGAACCAGAGCGAAAATAAAAGCGGATAAACAGCAAGGAATTAGCAAGGAATGACCAGGGAAAAAAGTATAGAAAAGAAAGAGGGTTTAACGTTTCAAATGCTAAAGAAATAGACAACAAGGGAGAAAGAAAAGAAAATCATAGGGCTATATTTAAACATTGTTTATAAAAATTAAGGGAAAGATGTTATAATTTAGAAATCATTAACATAAGTATTAAGTTAGGACCATATCATAAAATACAATACAATATGCAAAACTGGATATGAGAAAGAACAAAGAACTGTTATGGTTAATAAATCAATGCTATCAGTATATGATGACAGGCTGAATATTAGTAAACATATATTGTAAAGAGCAAAGCAAAACAGTCAACAAGTACTTCACATAGATTGCAATATGAGACAGCAGCCTCTATGTTATGTCAATGGGTATTTATGGGTTAATGGCACAAGCTGCTTCCCTGTCAGGATGCAAAAACCAAATCACTTGTTGATCAGTACTATGCAGGTAGATAAGTGTGTGAGCATGTCAATGTTTCCAACAACTAAAGGGACCAGTTGATGCTGATAAGGTTTAGAGGTAATAACCTCATTTGTGTAAAAACATAAAATGTAAAAATAGACAGCAGGATACACATAGCAACTTAGTGTAACAAAAGAAACAATTAGCTTTTTGTATCAAATGGACAATGCACATACAGGTTGAATTAGGAGTACTTAAATGCAATTCTAATACACACTACATGAAATTCGAAACATCATCACCATCAGATATCAGGCTTAACAGAGCAATTATACTGCGTATAGTAGGTAAAGAAAAACACAGTAACATATGTCTGGTACTCAGTTAATCGTCTCTGGCCCCCTCTATATGGCTATGGCAATTTAACATCAGAACAACTTCCCATCTCTTACAATAATATAACAAAAGGTAGATATCAGCTATTACATGTTGTGTGGCACAAAGCTTCTGCTCATGTCCATAGTTATATTTAGAAGTTCTTATTAAGCACTCAGGCAATGGCAGATAGTTTTCTATAGTGACCCATGATAGTCCAGAGGTTACCAACTACTGTAAAGGAATTTTATATCGCACTTCCTAACGATCCTATATATCCAACACACTCACAGAGCTTGGAACTGTCAGTACTGTAAAACGATTCATACATTTGCAATACTAATACTAGAGAGCATATAAGTATAGCTAAAGAATGTCGAAAACTGAATTAGCTCAGCAATATTTTTTGCTGATCATCACAATAAGGCTCATGTTTATAGCCCCAGATCTCTATCACAGGAAAGACTTTGCATCACACAATCAGGTTGTCATTTAATTCTCTCTATGCCCATGCCATTGGAAACTTATAACTCTTATAAAAATGCCCAGTCACACACATCATGATTTGTTGGGAAGCTGTCACACGTGGGTAGAAAGCACGTGTGAGTGAGGTGCCCTGACAAGCAGTCAGCTCCCGAGGTACTGCAATGAGGATTTAGAGAGTGTGGTGCATTGGCATGCAACTGAATTGAGAGGCACTGGGCGATAGGGAAAATATGTAAAGTCTACTTACTTTCCTGTGCCATGCCGATGACAGTCTCCGTGGTGGCATGATACTCATCCTCTTCCACGAAAACATTATGCTGGAAGGAGTCTCCCTGAAACTCATGCTGATCCAGGATCTGCTGCAGAGGGGGTGCCTTGGGCAGCAGCTGGTTCACCACCTCCCGGGTTATGTTAGGGGCTTCCTTAAGCCTGAGTTTGCTCAGTATCTGAGATTTGATGCTCTCCAGTCTCATTTCCTTGCTGTGTTTCCTCCACATGCACACCGGGCA
>WWET01000292.1:433383-452452 GCA_011038615.1 Limnodynastes dumerilii
CCAAACAAGGTTTTTCGATTACTTATTCTTGTGTGTAAAATTTGCCTTGTAGACGCTTATCAGTAAGACTACAATTGTATATCCGACACGCAAACAGGAATGCAATGGGAAAAAAACATAAAACAAAAACCAAGAGAAGAATTAAGTAATGGGTCAACATCACATAGTCAAACCATAAGAGAGGAGGATTAAAGATAAAGAGTTGTCGGTTACATTGCTCTGAACCTGTCATATGCCTCTTTTGTAGAATTGATTGTTTTACTACGCTTGGTATCTTCTCTATTGTGCCTTGTTTGATATTGTTGGTTTGCCAATAAAACAAATTATAAACTTACATAATTCTTTACATAATACAACAATGGTCCTTCATATAGGACGCATTACTCTAGATTAATAAATAAGCCAAAACAAATGAAATGCCAGCACATTACTTCATGGTGAGTGGGTAACGTATGAAAACATAGCACTTACTGTAGGCTGGTATTTCTCACAGTTCTCGCACCAGGCCTGTGTGTTCTGTTCTAGACATATGCTTCTCCTCAGCACCTCCACAAACTCATAATCTGGACAAACTTTATCTAGGAAAAAAAGATATTATAAAGTTATAAAGTAGAGAACATACAAAGAGCTTGTATTCGCCAAAGTGTTACCCTACTCCTAGAGGTGGTGTAAGCCAACCCTCTAAGTAGTACAAGGTGCATTCCAGTTCCAAAGCATTCTCTTTTTTTCCCCCTTTCAAAACATTGATGCCACCCCTGTATGACCGCTATGAACGGTTTCTGGGATTTCATGGAGACCACGGGGGGGGGATTAGCAATATGCGTGTGTAGTGACGATCTGCTTTCTGGAAGAGCTCATACCATACATATCACAGAAGTTATGGTCTTGAAGGAATTACCATAAAAAAATAAAAAATAAAATGCTTAAGGCCCAAACCAAAACCCAACACCAGAGTTTGGCAATAAACTTGTTACTTTGGGTCACCTTTCTTGGTGGAGAGTTAGGAGTTCGCAACCAAGCTGTGCAATATGAGTGCTGCACTCTAGTGCAAGGACACTTGTCGTAGTTGAATAGTCTATAAGGTACATTTAGGGAGCCTTATACATTTATTCAAGGGTGCCCCAAAATGAATAACACCAAATACAGCAAAAAAAAATATCGAAAAGTAAACGTAAATAAACACAGAAATGTGCTTCTGCTTGTATCAAACACATAAACGTATTTTTGTTTATCCTTAATTAAGTCTATACTCGTTTAAATTTTAACCATAGGACTAAACTCGTTTGAAACAAGCAGAAGACACACACACCAACTAGACATGGAATTTTCACATTATGCATTTAAGAAATATAGTTGTAAGTCATGGCAGGAAGGAAAAAGAAGCACTATCGAGTTTATCAAAGCAGACAACCTAAGTAGTGAGCAGTCTGACTTCTATCCAGCCGTTACATTTGCTAAACTTGTTAGAACTGATGACACAAGCAATGCCTACCATTACTGTTAGTTTCTGGGTAGGATAAGGTGAAGAGCAAGGTGGTTGAAAGACGTACTGTTTCTTTGCCACATCTGCACATACTGCAGTTTTCTACCTCACATCCGAATAGCTGTGAAATAACGGAGCCCCCCGATGATGTAAAAGAACTGAAAGACAAGCGTCAAATTTTAACCACGAATAAACATACATTATGCGTTTTTACAAATGATGTCTTTATTAAGACGTGTATTTTTTTATTTATTTTTTTTAAGATTTACATTAAACATCTTAGTGCAACTCACAGTAACAGACTGCCAACCAACAGCACAGTTCTGCTAACTCACATGTGCAGGTGTAACATATGCAATACCTAGTACTCCCACCACGGTAAGCCTGTGGACCTTCCAGTTCCTGGGTCTCTTGGTGAAGCTGTGTCAAAAGAAAACGACACCAGCTCTGGATCAGTCGGCCTAGATTCACCTTCCCTGTAACTTCGTCTGAGTCTGCCAAAATGAGACCCAAGGCTGCAGCTTCTGGAATAGTCCGGAAGGCCCGTAGAAAGTTACTGGCCTATAAAGAACAAAAAAATGTTTATTTGTGACACACGAAATGCTGAAAATCATATTGGATACACAATTTTTGATGTATACACAAAACATTTACGCTTACTTGGCAAGGGTCTCCCCGTGACAGATCTAGCATGTGGAATAAGAAACCTAGTTCACAACTCAAGCAGAACTCTTTCTGGCAGAAGTGGTTCTGCACCAGGCATCGGACTGGCTCAAGCAGATATATCACCTAGGATGAAAAAAGTGACACTATAGAAAAGTTTATTTGTTACTTGACAGTAAAAGTAAACAGCCTGATTTCCAGAAGACAGAGGCCGATAACACATTTGACACTGTAAAGACATCTATACTTTAAGCCTTCCAATGTCTGTGTTTAGCAAAGGGGTTCTAGCCACAGAAAAGCAGCGTTTCTCAAAAGTATACGTCAATGGAAAGAGATTATACCCAGTCACTAAACGCCCTAGGAAACCAATAGCAGAACACAGATGTGTCGACCATAGAATGCTGCTCAAAATCACATATAGGGCTTCAGTTAGGCTGGTTTGCAGTTTGTTTAGTCATAAGTCTGTTCCCTGAATGTTAATAATGGTTTTTAGTACAATTACGGGTGAGAATATAAAAGGTCCGCACCTGAGTGCCAATAAAAAGGATATGGTCACATCTGAGTTGAAGCAAGTCACCTGGTCAGCGGGTAAGCTTGCTTCTTGCAAGTGTGTTCCTTGTATAGATCTTTTTCTACGGTGGCAACAGTGGATTGTACCCCTTTTCCCCCCCTAAGGATTCCATTGTACAGACTCTGTGGACGGGATTCCTAATTTATTTACTTGTTACTATTGGGACTTACAGATATATAATTCCTTGAACTGGTTTATTACAGATCCCTCTTTTACTTTCTATATAGGGTACATCCAATTTGCATTTTTAGTGCACTGGCCTACCTCAACACTACAACTACATATATTGTAAATTGTATTTTAAGAAATTGACTTGATTATGAGCGTTGGCAATCATATTTAATCTTTAGCGTAGGACTTTGTACGTTTATGGTTCTTAGGTTGTTTTTCTTCTAGTACAACTGCTTTTGATTTTAAGTTTGTATTTACTTATTTATTGATATTTTTTCTAATAATTTTGCTTTGATTA
Organism: Limnodynastes dumerilii; assembly: GCA_011038615.1. NCBI lineage: Eukaryota > Metazoa > Chordata > Amphibia > Anura > Limnodynastidae > Limnodynastes > Limnodynastes dumerilii. The sequence continues at coordinate 436,570 of WWET01000292.1, forward strand.
ATTGTGGCATTATCTTTTCACTTGCTTTGGGCGCCTTAAAAAATATTGTTTGTGCATTTTTCGTCAAATCCCCAAAATGCTGTTAGTCCTAAACAAAAACACGCAACGTATTTTATTTAAAAGTCAACATTTATTATTTCAAAGGCAACTTAGGGCAACTGCGTTAACACAGTAGACTAGGCCATATCGGCCAAACAAACCGCTTTACCTGAATCATGCAGTTGCAGTAGGCATTTGGAATGTGAGGTTCTAGACCAGCAAATAAGGTTTTATTGTAGTGCTTAAAGTCAAAATCTTCCAGACCAAGCTTAGAATACTTAATGGTGACCTGTAAAGAGATTTTTTTTTTTTTAATTATATGGATTCCATATCATTTACATGCAAGTCTTTCTAAACTTAGTAAATGTAAATCACTAAGGACCGGATCATGTCAGGCACATGCGCCCTCCAGATGTTACGCTAGGGTACAAACAATCGCACAGAACTTTGTTTCAGAGAAAATGGGCTGTGCTTCCCACCCGCCGGGAAGCATGCAAAGTGTACAGTATGGGAGGGGGCTTCCACACTGCTGCAGATCAGTGGTCGTATGGACCAATGATCCACATGATAGCGTTAATGCAGGCTTATGGCATCGTAAGACAATGCTTATGCAAATGTATTAATATGACAATATTCATTTAAATTCTTTGAAAATATCATCCACCTGACCTTCCGATACTTCTTAGGCACCATATAAAGATGAGGCTCTTCTTCTCTCCCAATAGGAGATTCTGGAACTTGATTAAATGTGTCAAAATCATTTTCCAGTTGATACGGCACCTAAAACACGAATGACAAGATATGGTCAATATATCTAAACACTAAATCCAAAAGAGTACAATAGGTTTGAACAAACTTATTATTACTTTTGCTTGCAAAACATTATTTCTCCTCCATTTGCCACCATGGCAATTGGTTAAGGGTGGAGATGGTGGGCATTAAATAGTTACTTCTTGCAGGGAACCTGAACCTGTTCTAAAGAACAGAGAAGAAATAACTAAACTAAAAAGGAATTAAAGAGAACCATAAACACCAGTGCCTGATAAAGACATATATACACCAGATGAAGTGATTACTGAGGCTATACTGACTGAATGCCAGCAATCACACTTTCTAAATCTGCACCTGAGCAAAACCCTGTTCAACTTCAGGCTAAATAAATTTAAGACAAAATGACTTGAGCGATGACGTTTCCAGTCTCAACTCCAATCTAGAGTTTAAAAATAATTCTGTTCAGTAAGAAAACGCTACCTGTATTTTCAACACTTGGATTATATCATTTTGTAATTTCCCACTTCAGAATACTAAAGACTATACAGAAGTTGCCAAAACTGTGATTTGGTATTGTATATAAAAGATTTATTGTGCCATAACATATGAAGACTAGACACAATGTAAAACGCAGCCGTTTTTCCCCACGTGAACACGAAGGTATATTGGGAGCATTTACGCAGACCTGATTCCGAAGTTTCGTCCTGGGATTAGGAGAGTAGCCGATAAATCCAACTTGTTTCATGGTACGAAGAATCTCTGGATCTACAGGAGGAGCACGGCTGAAGGAAGAAACCAGGAACAAATTTGTAAATCCACGCAGAGGGCAAAGATGCAAATTGCTTTTTGTTTTGTCTGTTAATACTAATGCTGACCATACACCTGATGATTTCCCACCAGGGAAAAGTGCTGTTATCTGCACTATACACCTCTCCTGCTGGGACCGATAATCCTAACAGAAGAGGACGGGGGGGGGGGGGGGGATCTATGCACTATTCTGCTATGACAGCTTTGAAGTACACTTTCAAAGCTGTCATAGCACATATATCTGCAGCCATTGCAGGGAGTAGTAGAGACAGGGATGAGCCAAAGCCACACTGACAGCTTTGAAGGTATACCTGTCGGAGCAGCAATCAGCAGCATCACTAAAGGATTACAGGTCATTAAAACATTTTCCAATATATTTTTTTTTTAGCTATTTGTTTCCCCAGACCTCTACAGAATCAGTAATATACTGTAGTTTAAAATAGTCTAACTAATATGTGCAGGGAACAAATACAAGAGCTTGTGCATGTTTTGTAGGAGCCTTTGGCCTGGTTGCGTATTTTGCACAGAAGAACCTTTTGTATTGCCTTATAAGTACAGAAAATAATGGGGAAGTTCTCCTTTATAACAGCAGAGACTATACTTCAAACTGAGTCAACAAAGAAGACCAACATACCGAGGAGCAGGTGTGCAGTTAGCAGATGGCCAATCAGAGAGCAAAGTTTCATTAATCAGTGGTACAGGGATGAGAGACAGAGGCATAAGATCTTGATTCCAGTCCAAATGTGGCAAGTTGTCTACCATGCAAGGCAATGCAAACTCTGTTTCACGTGGGTAAGCATTAAAGGTTGCTTCTGGGGTATCAGCCCATAGATGAATGCACCCATCAGAGTCTCCAAAAGCCAGGACTTGTTTACTAGCAGACACATCAAAGGACATGATAAGCTGGCTCACTGTGCTGACATGGAATATGTCTGCTGGACTTGCCAAACCAGTGGGTTCACAGAACTGACACTGTCCTGAGGAAGGAAAATTGGAGATATACTGAAGACATTTACTTTATTGCTTTTAATTTACAGTAGTAATTAGTAATATTTTATTAAATTATAGAAGACCTCATGGTTCATACATGAAGTGCCAAAGTCTTACACAGATACTCAACTCACCTCGCTGAGAGATTATAGCTAGTCGGGATGTGTAGGTAGGAATAAAACGCAGGAAGAGAGGATCCACGTGGACCTGTAGAGGTGTGATCGCCCGCATCATGCGCAAATCGTACACTTTCAGAAAGCGGTCACAAGCCATCACGTTCATGCGACTGGAGAAGCCACATGTCACCACCAGGTTTCCATGAACATCAAAGTCAGACAAACTACCAGAGTAGGCATCAAACTCATGCTCCACCTTGAACGTGCGCAAATCTTGAAGAGAAAGCTGGAGAGGTATATATAATAAAAAAAATGTAAAATACAAAACCACCTCAGCTATAAGGAATAGAATTGCAAGCTAAACAGGTCTTCAATTAAATGCTTTAAACTAAATTTAAATCACTTGTTTAGGTGCCACTAAAGTATCAGGGATATAAAACTGCACAAGAAACTATGCACAACACATACAGAACAGAACAGCTCAGCTCAGCGGATCATAAATGGCATCTACCAGGGCTGCTTGATATCCACTGTTTTAGACCCCCTTGTCACAAACCGCAACTCTTTAGAATTACCCAACTGCCACAATTTTAACACTACTGAACAGTGTACAACACAACTCCAGAAAACCCTCAAAACAAGAAAATGCAGAACCGCTCCACAAAAAGGGACACGTCATAGGCCATTCCTAATAAATGAGTCATACCTTTCCCGATGCATGTCCACAGAAAAAGAAGCGACTGGATTGTCGCATAACGGTGATGCCAGAATCATCAACAGGATACTAGAGAAGAGGGAAAATAAAAAGTAATGTAATAAACACTTTGCATACACAAGAAAAGCTGCACTGAGGAGTCTCTGGTGAGCCACCCATACACAAAGGGGTGGACCGGAACCATATTAATAGTAAGACAATATGCTTCAGAATTAATAAAAACATTTAGAACATTAAATTTAAAGAAAGTTCTACAGGATTCTTGTAGCTCCTTGTGCTACAAGACTGAAACGGATTCCAACAGAGCAGACATACAAACATAAGAGGGTACTAACATAATTAAACATCCTAAATAGGTTCAGATTTATCAACAAATAAAGTTTCCTTTTCCGAAAGAAGTGGAAGACTAGTTTAATGGAGGGAGTCACTATGCATAGGCGTCTCCTCTAGGCTGCTTGTAGGTTTCCTACATCAGGCAACCAGATTACATTTGTCAAGGGCGCATTTCACAGCACAGTATGCACGGGAGAATTCCACTGCAGACCCAACCGCTAATACTGCAAGGGGCTGGGTTGCCATCACGCACTTTATGAGAATAGTGGCGTGAGACATGGAGATGGTTAATAAAGCAATTGCTTCGCTGAAAGTGTAAGATACATGGTTGCAGTAACATCAGACCATTACAAACAGAACTGTGTACATAACACTAGAGAGAGACCACAACATTACTAGAACACTCCATGGGGCTGATTCAGAGCTGCATTTAGACTTTTTTAGGTGCAAGCATAGACCTGAGCAATACCATGTTGACCTGCAATTGGAGGCAAATGTACATGTAAAAGAAAGATTATATTTAAGAGGTGAAATTTCTTAGCTCAACTCTGTTTCATAGACTAAACATAAAGCTATGCAGTATTTGAGTTCAGTGGGCAAAAATCATGTATTTTCCCTGCATGCAAAAGATTTAAGATTAATTAACACCCCTTACGTGAAAATGGTATAGCCGAGCTGTACACTTACACCAGATTTATTATTACTCCCAAACTCTGAATCCAGCCCCATTTCAATCCGCTTCTAATTTGTTTGTTCCTTTTTTTTTTTAGCAATATTATTGACCTGAAATTTAAACCATTCAGTGATTTTTTATTTACGTCTTTAACATTGCCGCATTTATTTTTGAACTGCTTTTGACCTTTGTTTAAGCTCCAATCACAGTTAAGCAAGTTTGGAAGACACTTACCTTCTGTGTCTCCTGCACAGTGTTCAGATCCATCTGAATGACATGATTCTGCATTCCCCCCATGAGCAGTGTACTGTTGTCGGTCAGCAAGAGACAATGATTGTCTACACTTTCATCCATCCTAACAAAATATGTACACGTTTATTTAACAAATAAAGATAGAGCTAATGCCCTATACTGCAATTTTATACAAAAGGAAAAACATCTCAGCACACTTCTCCTAACCAGCCATTAAACTCTCCTCAGATCTTCAAAACAAATACAGAAATATTAGTCACACACATTTGCAAATCTATGATAAGCCATCTGCCACTTTAAAGGTTTTCTGCCTACACTAACCAATGAGAATCCCTATAGTGGGTCATTTTTTTTTATTAGTTTTTTAATTGATACAACTCCCTTCATAACACCCCTTATCAACCCTTAGCTTCCAAAATAGCTTCTGTGGTTGAACACCCCCTTGTATCGGCTATATTTCTGTGTATGTTACTCTGCCTTTTATGCATCTATTTATAGTAATATGTATGTGAGTATGCTGTTTAAATATGAATAGAACATGCCAAAGTATGAACTGCAAAACTGTCTTCTGCACAGTGCAGAGGATACTTTCCCATCACGATTTTGAATAGCCCTTAAAATTATCTTTTATGTGCTCTGCAAAATGGCAGATATCCAAAGTTAGGAACTTACACATAGTCAAAGACAATCAATCCTCCTCGTGTCACATATTTCAGGTTGTTTTTGGTGAGGAAGAGTACCCCATTTTCCATGCTCTGTATTTGTCGGATGTCATTATTTGCATGCACTTGAAAAGATGAATATCGTTCAAGAGCAGGAGAGAAAAAGGAGGTGGCATGACCCTAAGAAAGAAAAATACTTTAATATATTTTCTCTTTTAAATAATTTGTACTTTGCTTTTAATTCAACTTCATCCACTGAAGATTAACTGAGTCACTACATTAAAACAAACTTTACTTTTAGTTGAAATGTAGTAAAGTTTCTCTTCTAAACTACATATAAAATGCACATAACAGCAGTGTGAGTAGTTCACAAGAAAATAAAGTAAAACGAAAGTTATAAATGTACTCACTCCATGATTTCCAACCCACAGCATCTCTTCATGAACATCAAAATGTACAGCGGAGACAGGTACCCCAACTTCAGACACAGCTGTGTGTAATTCCGAATACATTCCTTCCATGATCCGCATAGTCTCTGGGACAGGAAGCCCATCCAGTCCAACCCGATCATGGTCTAGCTCCACAGACTGCAGAAGAGCAGGATTCAGGTGGGGATCAAGGACAGGATCCAACGGAGCATGTAGAGCAGATGCATAATCTGTCAGACCTGGGTCAATAGTATCAAAATTCATAATGACTGGCATATAGGGATGGTGCGTACCTGAAAAGAAAGACCACAATGAATACATTATTAAACAAAAAACACATTGTCAGTTATCAAATGTGATTAATAAATTTAACTTCATTCATGCAAGGATTCAACCAAGCAAGTTTGTAAATATAGCTTTACAAACATCAGAAAGGCAAAGTTCCTATACCACAGGGAAGAGGAGGGGGGGGGGGGCACCTTTCCTTTGCCACATTCTACAAGTCACCAAACAAATAAAAACCCAAACAGCATTAGTAAACCTTACTGAATTAAAATACAGATGACAGATCAAGACCTGAAGCCTATTATTAAAAGTTTCTAACACTTTCTGTTTTAAAGTTAAAGGTCTATAACCATATACATATAAATGCACAGCAAGACACATAGGATCCATATATTGATATTAAGCTTATGAAGTATATTGTTTCAGCTCCATACAAGTAGAAATTCTTACAACAGAATCCGTTATTAATAAACTGTTAAACCTAGAACCCTGTGACACTATTCCTGCATTTTAAACGTCCAACCAACTGCTCTAAAACAGAGATATGAAACACGAACGTTCCATTATTAAAGTAAACATCCCATTGACAGGCTGTCTATACATAGAATACGTTTTATGTATACATGTAATAACACTAAAACATGTATTTCTCCCCTCTGTAATAAACAGACAGACATTCGTCAGACAGGCGACCAACCCCTATAAACAATCAGTGACCATGACATTTCTATGGTCACTCCATATAATGAAAGACGTGAACCTATATTTGGAAGAGAATAATACACCGGACACCCTGGGGCACATAAAGCAGCCTCCATCTTCTTACAAACTACACCAGCTCCATTATTACCTGCTACGAGCCCATCTTTGTATGAAGCCAGCCGAGCCACAACCTATCATTGCTACCGGGCTTACAATGATGGACAGCAAATTGAACCAATCCGGTTTGCCCGTGCAGAGGTACGAACACCAAGAACCAATCAGATGTCTCTCTTGCAAGAGCCTGCTTGTTTTGCTAGATAATGTGTATATTAGCTTTAGATGAGAGCGCAGTACGGAAAGCGAAGAAGCCCAAAACTTGCTCCTGTCTAGAAGAACAGAACTAAAGACCGATTTTAGTGATCCAGTGACACCTGTTTGACAAACACGTTATTGGCAAAAAAAAACAAAAACAAACCTGTTTTATAGTTTTCCAGACCTGCCAAAAACACAGATATCTCTTTCTAAAGTGACCTGAGCTCCATTAATTGCCTGTTAATGAACATGCCTATTATATCAATTTCTTAAATGAGCACTGCCTAATATAGTCAGTACTAATACTTGTTCATCTTTAATTTCTCCATTCGTTTAGGTCCCAATGGGAGGCACATCTTACAGGCTACAAGGTGCATCATTTGGTTGTGTCAGCAAGTCCCACCCTCTCTGTGCATTGTAAATCATGGCTGGAGTAGTAGAAGCAGAATGTTTTTAGCTGTATTCCAATGTGTATTTGTCCTGGCTTCTGAAGGGTGTATACAGGGCCTGTGTTAGAGTATTTGGTGCCCCCCTGTGAACTTTAAATTTGTTCCCTTCAGTTTAACATTTTAACATTTAATACCAGTGACCATCCTATAGTGTAGTAAGTGTGTAAGTGTCATAAAACACAATCTTACCGCAATAAAAACAAACAAACATATTTCACTACTATACAATACAGATACCATCCTAGTCTTGGGTCTACAATTTCCACTTCATTCTAAAAACCACCACACAGTACGTACTATTTATCTTATCATTTATCTCTCCAGCCTCCCAGTAGTAGACGTATTGCATATATCTGGAGTTTACCAATATTTGATACTGCGCTTGCGTAGTATCTTTTTTATGTAAGATACGTATCTTTTCGTTACGTTGATATGTGGTCTTAAGGACCGCATAAACTCCGGACATATATGCAATACGTCCGGTGGTGTGAATCTGGCCCCATATCTCTCCAGCCTCCCAGTATTACTTATTCATGTCTTTCCAGCTCCCAGTATTCCCCATCATGTCTATCCAGACTCCCAATATAACCCTTTACGTGTTAATTCCTATACTTTACTTACCTGGATAGACAGATATCATGTTTAGACAGTGTAATAAAATTGACAATGCAGGATAAGATGACAGGTCCATTTTGTAAGGCATTGATACCAGACACAGGGACACAAAGTTTATCACTCAACGAAAAAGCAGTGAAAAAAATTAAAACCCCTTTCACATCACCACCAAATACCTTGGCAAAAATCTGGGTATTTGGTGGTGATGTAAAACGTCCCAAAGTTGTAGACCCGGGTCTAATGTCCTGGGATAAAAGAACGTTTTTTCCTGGATATCACATGAGACTGGTGGCAATGTGAAAGGTCCTGGGTTGTTTTTCAACAACCCAACAATGTTGTGTTTGGCACAGGATGACAGGGCATGCTGGCTTTTATGGTTCTCCAAGTGCCAAAAAAAACAAAGCCACGTTATAAGACCACAAATACCCAGAAAATTCCTGGGTCTTACCCTTTCACATCACCAGAAATTTCCTGGGTTTTAGTGGATTTATAACGTGGCAGGGCATGCTGATGCTTGTAGTGCTGCAAGCACCAGCGTGCCCAAGGATGACAGGGCATGCTGGCACTTGGAGAACCACAAGCGCCAGCATGCGCTGTCATCCTGTGTTAAACAAAAAATAGTTATGCCCCTTCTACATACTTAATAAAATATAGGGCGGACCCTTAATATAAAAAAACAAAATTAACATTTAATACCTATAATATTTAAAAAATACTTAATATTTAATGCCCCCAATATAAAAAAAAAATACTAATTTAATGGCCATAATATTTAAAAAATAATTACATATAATACCCCTAATATTAAAAAAAATTACATTTAATACCGCTAATATAAAAATACATTACATTCATGAAAAAATTCAATACATTAATATTATTAATTCGTAAACCTGTGTCTCTGCACGCATGACGTAGATCTGCTGTCAAGGATCCAGTTTTCCAAGCTTAGCTTTAGTCCAGTGGCAGTAGCTTGGCAAAATAGAAAAAACCCTGGAACGAGCACTGTAAACAGTCCTGCTGCTAGGACATCCCCACCACAAATGACTATTATACTCTCACTGGGGTATATTTATAACTCTGATAGCGTGGGAACATCAGAGGTTATAAATATACCCCAGTGGCAGTATATTTGAAACATACAAAAATCCTCCCCATAGACTCGCTTGTCAGGCAGGTCTGCAACAGATCTTTGGCAGCTGTTTCCAGATAAATGAATGGGTAAGTATTCTAAGCGGCAAACTTACTAACTTGTTAAATAAAATCTAGTTCATGCTGTTTACGAAATTGATACAGCTGAAAATTAGCTTTCAGCTCTATCAATTTCCGAAACAGTATTATCTTAGTGGCAATTGCAGCCTGGGAGCAGGTTGGGTCGCTGAATGCGTGATTCTAGCTGGTGCTCACAGCTATCCAGATCCCCAAGCCCCTACACTTCTTGTAGGCCAGTTCACCCTCATGGCCAGTTCTTCAGTGGCTGTTCATTTTAGATGTAGAAATTATCATTTAAGATGTATAATGTAATCCTTCCCATGAAGTAAAATAAAAGAAACACAGCTTTTGAGGCTCACATTTGTTTAACAAATAAAAGTTTTCAGTAAACTACAAAAAAAACACACATTAACATTTGTGAAGACCTTAAAGTTGCTTATAAAGAAATGTTAATCAAAATTAAGCTATACCCTTGTCTAATGTTTGACATTTAAATTGTCATTTATAATGTAATGAGTTTTAAAAGGTTGCTGTTGTTGCAGCTATATTAATATGATTATATAAATGGGAGAATAACATTCATCTATGTAATGCTACAAGGTTTATAGTGAATTGCCAACTCACCGCTTTAAAACAAGGAATGTGGGTCAAGAAGCCGTGTTCAGCTCCTGGGAGTACACAGTCAGCGTGGATGTTGTGTCTTCCAAGTGGCAGATCTCTGATGTGTGATGTGGTTAAGAGAATGGAAATTCTCCATGATGAGGGTGACCAGCTTGGAGACCTCTTGAGAGGTAAAATTTGGATTTTTCCATTTTGGAGGCATAATAAATGTTTGGGTAAAGAGTCCATGTCTGTACATATATAGTTATATGAATGTAAACCAGATGCCAGTGTTGCACCTAGAAGGTTTCTGGTAGCCCAGGACCTCCCACAGTGAATATAAAAAAAAAATAATAATAATAATAATAATAATAATAATAAAAAACCCTGAAAAAGGGGATGTGGCTTTGCAGGTGCTGGTAAAAAGAGGCGTGGCTTCATGGGCAGACAGGAGGACTAACAAAGAATAGAGACCCTTTGACTGCCACACTAGAGGAATCCCACTACAGAGGAGGAAACCCTATGCCACACAAGAAATATAAATAGGATATAATGGTCTAGGAATGGCATACTATATACTCTATATAGTGTGCCATTCCCATAACCTTATATAAACCACCTATATTACAGTATGCACCATAATTAGACCCCTAATATATCGCCAAATGTACATTATGTAGTGTGCTATGTCAAGAAATATATCCCACATGTTTTACATACATTGGAAACCCCCTTTTCATAATCCTGCGTTTCCATTGAGGTGCTAATGCTAATACGCCCCAGCACTGGATGAAATGATGCCATCTTAAATTTTCAAGCTCTTTAGAAGCCGGTGCCATCTTAAAATTTCTTGCGCTCAATGGGTGGATGAAATCTCCATAAACACAACCAAAAAGTTTAAAAATTACAAGCAAAAAAAAACCAGGCATCAGTGTAGTTCTAGAGTCCAGCATTCTGGTCCAATTTTATGAATCATCCAATGTATAAATCAGTTCATCTGTATCTGAATAAGGCATTTTCATACTTGACCATAGCTGACATATTATATTTAATAATTGGCAGAGGAGCTACTTTACAGTTCTCATTCTCTCCATTCTATTCCCCCTTCCTGGCAATTCCAACTCTAGCAAGATATATTTGATATATTTCCAGGAAGCTACAGCCAGCAAAAGAAATGCTCCAGGAAGAGTCTAGAGTAGGGTTTCTCTACCAGTGGTACTAGTAGCCCTGGTGGTAGTCAGGGCAATTTCCGAAAGCTTTTAAGGAGGTGCCATACAAAGGCCATATTTAATAAAGTATCTGGAGGTCTGATTGAATTATGTAATATTTAATTGAATTGAATTATGTAATATATGAAATATGTTAAATATACTTTAAAACCACTGCAAAAATGTAAGGAAAAAAAAAGAAAAGGTTGATTCTGTGAGCCTGGCTCCGTACCACAGTGCAGGGAGACAGTGTCACAACAAGAACCCACATGTCACTCACCAGGTCATCACCCCATACATCACTCACTGCACATATCTTATGCCTGCTCTGCTACTTCAAGCACTCACTATTCACCTAGTTGTAGGCACCTTCTGGTGACCCTTTATTCTGTCCCAGGCCTTCATCTACTGATGTAGCATGGAGAGTGGTGCTAGCATGGTGCCCATAAGCACTAGGCACTGCTGACCATTAGAGTCAGCCAATTTGCAGTTCTCATTATCAGCACTTCCACGATTGGCAACCCTCCTGTTTTGGGCGCAGTGTAAACAAAGCGCATATTAGCTGTTTGTCAGGATGAGCAGTACATAGCGCTTAAGCTGGCCACACACTAGAGCGATTATCGCTCCCAGCATGTGGCTGCCGATAAATGGGACGATTTCCCCCTGGGGAAAGTCCCGATATCGGCACCATACACTGCCACAGGCTGGGAGCGATAATCTCTGCTGGAGAGCCTGCAGCCAGCCTATTGGCTGACTGCAGTCTCTCCTGATTGGCTGGGTCTCCTGTCAATCACACTGCCCCACACTGCCCCACACACTGACAGACTGCAAGCGCTCTGTCCTCTCTCCCTATGTCTGGCTATACAGCACTGTATAGCCAGACAGGGGGAGAGGACATAGCTCTGCAGCCTGTCAGTGTGTGGGGCTCTGCAGCGCTATGTCCTATCTCCCTGTCTGACTATACAGCGTTGTATAGCCAGACAGGGAGAGAGGACATACGATTATCTGAAATGCCCACACACTGCACGATTTTGCTAGCAATAAACGATAATTTTTATTGCAAACCACCCGATCAGATTATCTAACGGCAGCCATTTTTTTTTGATTATCGGGCGTTTCAGTAAATTATCGGCACCACACACTAGAGCGATAATTCGGCCAATCCACGATAATTGCTAAATCGGCACGATACTCGCTCTAGCTCCAGCTTTAATGCGATTAGCAGGAGAGGGGAATACTATGAGAGGAGCCTTGTAAGTGGCTGGTGGCTTATCATATATGTGAAAATGTATGTAACGAATTCTCTGACTTTTATTTTAAAGATAGAATATTATGGTTTGTTGCTGGTTAATGGACTTTTCAGATTTTATATTGTGTTTAGAAAAACCACTTTTTTCCCTAACCCTAACCCTAACCCTAACTCCCTAACTCCCTAACTCCCTAACCACTTGGAAAACAATTCTTTGCCAGATTACATTCTAAGGTTCAGCAAGTAAGAACACTGCATGCGATGTCATTTCTAAGAAATGAAAATTAAGGTATATTTTTTAGTACTGATGCAGTTTTCAGAACTTAAAAAATATGCAGGAAAAGAAAAACCTCATGAACTGGCACATCTTTGTTCATGATTTTGAGTAGCCTTGTGGTAACACAATGAGTAAGGTTAAGTTATAAAACAATTGTTTACGATCCAGATCATATTTCTCATGGTTGCAAGGAAAAAGAATCAATCAGATTACATCATTTGCATATTGTTCCCAACTATCAAATACTTTTTGTTTAGATTTCTGCAAAAGATCAAAATCTATGAAATTATGTAAATTCTCAAGAAATGAGAACAAGAACTCAATATAGCACCACTGTACATATGTGTCCATTACATTTTGCTTTTAGTGTTTTTTTAACATATGTAAGTGGGAACAAAATCTTCATGTTCTTATAATGTAGCATTGTGACATTGCTTCCTCTGATAATAGCTAAAAAAAAAAGGTGAACCTCTGCTGCTTTCTGCAAATGTATTAATGAAGGGAGCTGTGCACTTAGATAACCCTGCTCTGAGTTGGTGTGTAAACTGCTCAATGTACCCTTTCCCGGACAAAACAATGGATTTTCATAAAGCATCTGTGGTAACTCATTCAATTCAAATTAAGCATGTATTGGGAATGGTTAACTATGTAATTAGTGTATTGTGCATAAAGCCCCTGTCTTATAGCAGCAATAATAATGATTTATAAGGCGCCACAAGGTATCTGTAGTGCCGTACTAATTACAACAATAAAATACAATACAGACATGAATAAGGATGGACAGCACTGTACATAATAATATAGAATATAAATATAAAAAATATCACAAAAATTCAATAAAGTGAAGCAAGCATAGACAAGCAAGGCAAAATCCAAGGTGTCACACTTGGCAGATCAGAGAAGAGGGGATAGAGCACAGTGAGAGATTGAGAGGGAGCCACCAGGTGGGGATGGGGTTAAAAGGTAGCAGAGGGGGACAAGTGAGGGGGGAGTGGTAGAGGAAGGAACAAAACTAGGATGGAGGGCCCTTCTCACGTGAGCAAACACACAAAGTGGGAGGTTACCGAAGACATAAGGAGGGGGAAGGAATTGGATTGCTGGTGTGAGGTGAGGGGGGAGGAAGGAGAAGAAGGGATAGATGTAAGATGCAGTGAGGATGTTAAGTGTAGGAGGGGCAGGTTAGCCTGAACAGGTGCGCTTTGAGTCAGTGCTTGAAGACCTGCAATGTGGGGGAGAGTTTGACTGAAGAAGGGAGGTCATTCCAGTACAGAGGTGCAGCACGGGAGAAGACCTGGACACGAGCATGAGATGTGGTGATAAGTAGGGAGGTCAGACAATGGTGGTTAACAGAACCAGATAACAAGAACCAAACAAAGTTGATTCTAACAGGTGTTTTAAAATATTATTGCTCCAGTGGATCAAATGGCAAGCAGCTCCCCAGCGTCCTGGAATAAGTGTCGGCTAGCCTCTACACTATGGATGGTCTCAGAGATATATGAAATCAGAAGGCTGTTATGAGGATATTCATCCCGTGCAGTAGAGCTACACAGAATAACCTTAAACATATCTAAATACACTGTTATTTGAAGGACTTATACATGCAAATATTAAGGGCTTGATTTACTAAACTGCGGAAAAGGAAAATGAAAAGGAAAATAGAGATGTTGCCCATAACAACCAATCAAATTAACGCTTTTACTTTCCTATTATATACTAGAAAATGTCAGCTAGAATTTGATTGGTTGCTATGGGTAACATCTCCATTTTTCCTTTTCCACAGTTTAGTAAATCTAGCCCTAAGTACAGTCTTACTCATGTCAACTAATTCTGTAGGATAGTTCCAATCTTTCTTCGATGTTAGAAGACCTGAGAACAGATTAAGGATTTACTCTCAGATGAAGTCAGGGGAACTGCTAGCTATAACATATGCCATCATGCCCCTTGGTTGTGACAGAAGAGAATGAAGCAAACCCTGTTCACCAAGCCCCGCTGCCAGCACCTTCTGCAGCCCCATCTGTCTGGCCCATGGCCATTCGGAGTGTGCAACCGTCCAGTATTGTTATAATTTATCTGAAATGCCCACTCACCATAAAATATTGTTACCTTATGGGCAAAATAAGTCAGGAATGTTAAATGATTGGATCAGATAATCAGACTTGAGCATTTCTGGAACACTTTGGCCCGGATTCAGAACAGCGCTTAAGTCTTTTTTTCAGACGGAAGCGCAGCAAAAATGAGTACTGCACATGCTCAGATCCGGAGCGCGCACAGAAAGATGGGCACAAGTGTACCCATCCGTCTGTGATCGCATCCGGTTGGCCTGCGCTTCTGGAACGGTGGCTGCTCAACAAGCCCTATGCTTACACCATTATCGAGTGAACAAGAATTCTGACACTGCCCAAAGGTTATAAATATACCCCAATGACAGTACAACTGTCATTAGCGCCGGGATGTCCTGCGTGCAGGACATAGTTAGCGACGTTCTATCAGGTTTTAGTTTTTTGGCGAGGCGATCCCCAGATTAAAAGCTTACAAGACTGGACCCCCAGCAGAGCAGGTAAGTATGTTTTTAATTTTTTAGGTACCTTTGGGCATTTTTTTGCCAATTTTTATGAGAGCACTATATTAATTTATTTTTATTACGGGGATATGTATATGGTGCAGCAGGCCCTGGATAGCAGGGAATGCTGGCGCTTGTGGTTCTTCAAGCACCAGCATGCCCTGGCATTCATGGGCATACTGGTGCTTGCAGTTCTACAAGAATCAGTATGTCCTGTCAGGCCGGAATTATTTATTTAGTTATTTTACTTATTGTGGCAGGGGTGGCGGGGGAAGGGGTTCATTTTTCAGTGTCAGAATTCTCGTTCTCTCGATACTTGTGGCAGTGCCCAAAGGTTATAAATTTACCCCAATGACAGCAGACCTGTCATTAGCGTCGGAACCCCCCTCCGGATTAAAAGTTTACAAGACTGGATCCCCATCAGACCAGGTATGTATTTGTATTTTTATTCTCTGGCCATATAATGGGCATTTTTTTGGGATTAAATTTTTTGAGAGGCATATTTGGCATTGGATTATGTTTATTACAGGGTATATGTGGCATTGGATTATGTTTATTACAGGGGATATGTGGCATTGGATTATGTTTATTACAGGGCATATGTGGCATTGGATTATGTTTATTACAG
>WWET01000292.1:469496-489158 GCA_011038615.1 Limnodynastes dumerilii
CCCCCCCCCTTCGAATTTTCCACTTCGACCTCTGGCATAAATCACATAATTAAGCCCCGTTCTCACGCCAGCATCCATTTCTTCCCTACAAGATCTCCTGGAGGGAAGAAATGAAAATTGGGCATCCCTGGAATAAACACATTGGTATATGTAGTTTTAGCCCCGTGTAAGAATCCTTTCTTACACTATTTCTGCGGTGCCAACCATCTGACCTGTTTCAACTCTTTGGAAACATAGAAACTAATAGAAGATAATGGAAATGTATTCAATAAGAGGAAGAAGTGACAGCAAGGCATACCACCCCATATCAATCAATGGTACTGCTATAATGATATAATCAGGGGTACACTTAGCTCCCCTCTAGGAAAGTGATATTCTTCACAGAGAATTCTATGCATTTGTAAATATGTACTGTATTTCATTCTATGGCCACTAGAGGCCGCCCAAAAGTCTTCAGCTACACAACCTTCTGCCTCTCCCCTCTAATTTCTGTTCCTTCATCCTAACCACTGCAAAGGACAGTGATTTTGATCAGGTGAAATGGCTGTATGCTCTGCCTCAATTTGTGCTGACTATCAGTGTAGTTCTACTTTCTGTCCACATCGCAGGATCAGAAGATAGCAGCTTAACTGGACTCCTTATGTACAGTGTAAGACAATTTGCATACTTCTCTTTCCATTTCTCATCAGTTATCCTCATTTTAAAACCTATTTTATCACTGACCTGTCCTTCACTATAAGAGGGAAATTGAATTGTCTGTATATTCTAGACAAATCTGTGCTTTACATGGTTAATACTAAATAGCTAGTATTATAAATTTCTAATTTTTTTATAAAATTAATTTATTCAGTTGATACCAGACTTGAGCTTCAGAAAAGAAACAACCATTTTTGGAGTTGGAATTCATGTGGGGATGGCTGTAACAACCTTCTTGACCTTAAAGGCTCTAATGTGTGGCATAATGTGAAAAACAGAACCAAATTGGAGGCATACCAGGGGCATTTGCAATCAGGTGTATCCCATTGTGCAAAGCTAAAAAAAATCATGGCTGTAAACCAACAGGAATTCTTTTCCTTGTGAAACAGAGGCTCTGAAACCCTGGGGAAACTACCTAAAATCTGATGGACCTGGGTAGTTCTCGCGTCTATATCAAGCCCAAACTACGCCCAAATTTGGCAATTATTTTATTTAAAAAATTCTGTTTGGCCCACAAACATGGAAAAGGCTGTATGTAAATACAGAATTAGGTTAATTATTAGGTTTGCTGTTGTAGCTACAGTGAAAAACATTACAATATATTCTCTAAGTCATTGCATATCTTGGTGTTGCTGGTTACACCTACTAATTACTGTTAGTCTTTTTAGTAGGAGACAGCAATTACATTTACCAGATGTTGATAAACCGTAAATTAGCAAATATTGTTCCACAGTGTGCAAAGACTGCATTTTGTAACATTCGTAATTTCATAGATACTTGCCTACTCTAACGTGAAGAAAGCCCTGGAAACAGTGGGACTGGCAATCCCAGACATGAACCTAGATATTTTTCATAAAACAAAAAGACCGTCTATTTGAGGTGCACAGACATCCATTAGAAAACATAGCATGGCACAGCGACATATAAAGTCAGCTACACAATAACAACAGTATCAAAAAGTCATTTATTATTTCATATAACCATAAAACATTAAAATGGTAGCTACAACAACATTAAAATGAGGTTCCAAGTATCCAAAACAATTACAGAATTGAGTCACAAATTACTACATAAATCCAACATATATATAGGTAGTGTGTCTCCTTAATCAGTAAGGGCCGTATTCACCACATAGCCCATTTCCATATAACTTGATATAAAACAATCATTCATGTGTATGGTCCGCAAAATAAAATACACTGATATTAGACTTGATAGTGATCAAATAACTGGCCCTATGCCGAAACAAAAAATAACTCAAGAAAGATGAACACAGGCCACCTAGCGGGCGGCTGCCTGTCCCTCCAAGATCGCAGCGTATGAGCAAAAGTCTGGACGTCCGTTCAGTGTAAATACCGCAGGAGCAGAGGTATAAGGCGGGTCATTGGTATTGTGGAACAACCCTGGAACACATAAAGACCTCACAAACAACTGAGGCGCGTTTCGCAAATGTGCTTCGTCTTATAAGCACAATTAAGTAAGCACAATTAAGTAACATTTTCTTCCAGTGTCATCCAGCCACAAGCATAGGTTTAGCCCACTGTTAATTGCTAAGGCAAATTATAAATCTAAATAAATTATATAATAAATAAACTACTCTAGAGTATGAGAAGCACATGAAGAGTAGAAAGGGACTGACTAGTTTTAAATACTTCCAATTCAATGACTACAACTGCATACATTATTTAATGTATTTAATGTAAATAATTAGTTGCAGTGTTGATCATAGAGTGGGCATTATGACCTTACATGTTCTAATCACATGGGGCTAGATCCAGACCTTGTTAAGTGCATGAACTTAGTTACACCTGGGCTAAACCATGTTGATTTCAGGGGAGTCATATTTCATCTGCTGCAAACATTATTAGAGTTGAGAGGTGATGTTTCCTATCCCAAGTCTAAATAACAGTGTGATAGTAAAGCTGGTCAGTATCTGTGTGCAGTAAGCAATTTAAAGATATATCCCTGCATGCAAAGTATACAATTAACTTGACTCCCCCTGAATTCAACATGGTTTAGCCCAGGTGTAACTAACTCACTTAACAAGGTCTGGATCCAGCCCATGATGTTACTCGGAACGCTTGCTTGCTTGCAGCCATTTGGTTTTATGAAGGAAAAGAGCAAGCAGCACAATATGTTTGGGGTTTTAATAGCAATGAGGGTAGACTGTTCTCCCACAAGCTTTGGGTCATACATGACTAGAGAAATTCTGAAACATTCGTCATATCAATATCAGTCATTTTATGAACACAGCTATTAAAAGGGGAGTTTTTACCAAAGGAAAGCTGCCATTTTCCATCACATCTTGAGTGGAGTTACCATTGTCTAGCTCTATTATTCTTAGCAAAAGTACAGCAGTAATAATGTAATGAAGCTCTGCATTCTGCAATAGATGTAGGGCTTTTTTTTTTTGCTATATTGCCACTATACTTACAGGTAGTCAGACAGAGTAACTCCAGCCTGGTGTTTTCAGAAACTCCAGCGACACACTACTGACCGGAGCTTATCTTCTTTTTTTGCAGTTAGCCAATAGGCTAGCCGCATGCAGGGATTGACAGGAGGTACGGAAAACTAACAGGCGGCAATCAGCTTCATATGTCAGGGGATGCAACTAGTCATCTCACACAAATATGGAGTACGGCGAGTAGTGGCAGTTGGGGCTGGACGCCCTGCTTCTCCGTGGCGCCCCGGCAGCTCTGAAAGGATACACTGGGGACCAATGGGGAGGCAGGACGTCACTGGCCAGCAGCGGACTAGGAGGGGAACCCAGCTGTCTCTATAAGAGCAGCTGCAGCTGGAGTGGCAGTGAGTCATCGGCTGGACACGGAGGATGACGTCGCTGGAGGCCGGAAGAGGCTAGAAGACTCCATACTCCAGACGGCGAGGAAGAAGACCAGCTGGAAGCCCTGTGGCCACAGGGAGAAGAACCACGGGCAGAAGATCGTTACAGGAATACTGCCCAGGGGGTTGCAAAAGAGCTCACCAGCCTCTGGGCTATTGGCACAAGATGAAGGAGGAGGCTTTCTTCACCCCCACCCCCCAAGGGGGTCACAGTCTGGGGCTCCTCTCAGCAGCCCCCCTTCCCCCCATGGCAATGAGCACTGGGGTATCTTTTACCCCCCTTGTGGTAACAGTGTGTGATCCTTGTCCATAGACCACCAGGGCTGTGCAGGAGGAGTGCAACTCAGTGGTGGGCGTTTAGTGTATGAGGTATTGTCAGCTTCCCTAGGTGATGTGTATGGACTTTCACGGAGTTGCCCAGTGGCACAATGTGAACGCATGATACCCTATGCCCATGGTACTTGGGTGACGTCTAGGAGGATAAGTACTCAGTTTCATACTTTGCTTGTGTTGTAAAAGTTTTAGGTGTTGTCTGACAGTTCAGTGGTATTTGTGTTTAGCAGTGTAGTTTGCCTGTTGCAAGTTCCATTTAGTAAGTAGTTGGGTGTAAGACCCCATGTAGAGTAAGGCTATTAGACCAGGCTGCTTGTTCTTACCTTGGAGGATATGAGTGGGGAGCAGGCGAGACACATCACCTAGGGTGAGTATCACACTATATCCAAAAACAGCTTGGCCCCCACCAGGGGGCGGTAAGATAGGCCCTAGGCTCAAGTAGTCTGGTGAGGTCTATGCTCAGTCCCCGCCCTAGGCCAGAGTTAAAAAACGAGTAACCCTCCAGTCAGGGGGTAAAGTCACACACTCTCTCCCAGTGAGGCGCTCGAACATTCCCATCTTTCCTCTTCACCTTCTTTCCTCTCTTCTCTGTCTAATTCTCATCTCTCCCTAGGAAGCCCGGCATCCGGCAAGCCTGAGGGGAACTGAATCGATCGTCGTCAAGTGGTACATAAGGAGGGTCTTTTTGTGTTTCAGGACCGCCCCCCCACACACACACACGCACACACACACACACACATAAATATTACATACTAAATTATACACGAGCAGAATTAATTCTGCCACATATTATCTTAAATCCTGAGACATAACTGTTGTCACATCCAAATATAAACACTTACCTACCCAGTGCTATTTCAGTGGCCAGCCCAGACAGTGCCTGGGTTATCCCCACCCACCAGAGACTGAATAAAGGCCCCCAGAGACAGCTTACATGGTACCTGTTTTTTTTTCACAGACCTCCTTGGCAATCAGGGATCCTTTCCTATGCGCATGGCTAATAACAGCATTGCACATATAAAGAGTTTCCTAATTTGCAGTTGCTGCGGTTCGTGGACAACAGCTGCATATCAGAGCCATTATTCTATGAAATAGCTGACCCACGGGCTGGAGCCGCACATCAGAGGCTCTTGAGCTGCAGGTTGGCCACCCATGTTATATGTGACCTTCCTGTGGAAGTAGAAGAAACAGTTGAATATAGCAAGAAAGAACAAGAAAAAGGATGTGAAAGAATACATGCATAAAGCCAAAAACATCAAGAAATGAAAGTCATCGGAGTATGAGAAACAGAAATGAATTTTGTTTTTTAGCGCTTTCCCACAAAAATGTGTAAATTATACAATAATTTCTTTAATTTTGTGACCCTTTTTATTAGTGTGTTTGTTTGTGTGTTGTGTTTTTATATAGATTTTGAGGAAGATGGTATTTGTATGTTATGTGTAATAGTGTTGTAAAACAAGACGGGGACAAGAACTATAGATAACATATATCATTTATTTAACAGTTTAACATTTTTGCCAGTGATCGCTATACCAATGTAGTGGATCCACCAGTTATGGCAATACACAATGCTGAGAGCCCACTAGAGAGTGCTATACACAATGCAAAGGGCTTACCTTTACAGTATATACCATTTATTGATAATATATTTTAGTAGTTCTGTCTGATAAACTATAATGGTTGCCACTGATTAGATATGTGAAAACAATAATACAATATTACTATTAATTTATATTTTACCTTATTCCTATTCATATTTGTGTTAAATACAATTTTTTCTGTGAAGAACAATCTAACAGACCCCCTTCCCCCAAAGCCTTGTGCCCTAGGCTGAAGCCATACAAGCCTATTGTCTGACAAGACCCTGCACCTGCCAACAGTAACAATACTCACAGTTGTGGGCCGAGGTGCAAAAAATATGCTTGGGTCCCGATGATATCCCATGTAACCCGAAGGGGAGCTTTGGGGGTGCGGTGATGACAACTGTGGGCCCTTGTATCAGCATGGGCCCCAGTGCCGTTGCACCAATGGTAGTTCCGCCTCTGAATACTCAGGAAATATAGGGCTCTATTTATATACATCATATAAAGCTGGGGAGTGACAGTGATCCAGGCTCACTTATCATCGCAGCGACCTGGACACTTCACTCCCCAGATTTATAAAAACTCACCATCGTTGCACAGGCTCCCGATGTCCTGCGAGTGCAGCTGCTGTATCGTCGGTGCTTCATTCGTATGTGAAGCGCTGACGATACTGTTGAAATCCTGCACATGCGCCGTACACTCTCAAGCCGTGAGCGTAAGTGACAGGAATCAAGCCGATTCCTTAATGCTTTTTTTTTTTTAATTCTTTGCGATCTCCCTGAACCACTAATGTTTCCCCCCCTTTGATCCACTGAAGCACCAATGAAAAGAGGAGATTCAGACGTATATATATATAAAATGAATATATATATATATATATCGATTCCTTAATGCTTTTTGATTAATTCTTTGCGATCCCCCTGAACCACCAATGTTTCCCCCCCTTTGATCCACTGAAGCACCAGTGAAAAGAGAAGATTCAGACCTATATAAAATGATTATATATATATATATATATATATATATATGTGATAGGGGCAGTGTTATCTTAAAAACTGCCCATATCACTTAAAAATGAAGTCTATAAATAGAGTCCATAGTGTGACCACTGAAACAGCAGGTCAGGCTTCCAAAGTCTGGACAGTTTAAATGTGCGTGTAAAATATCCACATCAAAATGAGGACCATTTTGTCTGTGTATAACTTTCAGTTAAATATCTTCTTTACATATTTTCTGACTCTTTTGGTGCTCATGTTTTTGGGTGTTTTGTCTAGAACTGAAAGCAGGCGTGATTGTGAATGTTTTTCTTCATTGTTTTCACCAAAATATAAAGCTATGTAATTTGGCATTTGAAAAAGAGTTAAAAATACACAAATGAATTTAAAGTTTTCAGTTTAACAGCAGGTGAATCATCGCTAAAATGTTTCATGTAATCAGATGGCCTTCTTTTGTAGCTCTACCCACAGATCTCCCATGTTCTATGAAATGATGCTGCTGACAATAGAGGAACTTGGTGTGCCTGAGGTTATATTGTTGACAGTTATCTTTTCCGTCCGTGGGAGGCTAAAAAGAGACAGTGTGTTTCCTTGATTTGTATCACTGTATAACAGGCAACTGCATTGCAGAAAGAGGTTGCTGAATAAACTATATAAAGTATGTAGGTTAATCCAGTAATATTATCGTGCTATTATCCTTAATACCTTTGACATGTGCTGTCAACTATTATAAAAAAAAACACTTATAAAAGAAAGAAAGGTTGTATTTAAATTTAAGAAACAATGTATTAGGTTTCATTATTAATTAAGCACATGAGAATTGCCTAGGGCCTGGGGGGGGGGGGTTGGGCCGTCATTGAAAACACAATTCACCCTGATCCTGCTGACACTTCAGCAATGGCAATTTTTTGTACTACACTGTATTACAAACTCCATGCAGGGATGTCAGCGGAGTCACTGCAAATAGTTTTTTTTTATTGCTTCTGATCGGCTGTAGCCAATCAGATTCTAGCTCTCACTTTTCTATTATACACTAGAGAATGTCAGCTAGAATCTGACTGGTTGCTATGGGCAACATCTCCACTTTCCATTTCTGCAGTTTAGCAAATCTAGAACTAAGTTTGGTCCTGTATGTATTTAAAGAGGTCAACTTACTTAAGATGCCAAGGTTGTCCAGGAATTTTAGTTGCAAACTGCAGAATAATTTTTTATTAAATTTTCTCCATCGAGATTGGTAATAAAAACAGAGCATTGGTAGACAGCATGGACCTGATTTACAGTTAAGAAGGGAGATAAGAATGAATGGGTTCGCAATTATACGCATGGCAACTCCCTTGACTTATTTTTGTTGTTCTTAACTGACTTAAGAATGCCAAAAACAGCCTTATCCTCCCATGCGTAAGAATCTTCTTAAGTTGCTAAAGAACGAATGTACTTAGCAAAACGTGCCCTTTCTGCCATAATTAAATGTTTCCTTACACCCACTTTTCTTAACTTTCTTCCTAACTTGGCCTGGCATGCTTCTTCTTACTTATCTCATTACAAATGGCTTTGTAAATCGCCCTTAAGGGATCACCATTGTTAAAACCAACGTAGAATGAATAAATAAAGGTAGTACGCATGCGCAGTTTAACCGTTCCTAAAAATCCGCACAGAAAAAGCAGCAGCTTCTTAACTGTGAACCAGGTTCCTTAATTCTAGCCATACCCAGCTACAGATCTTACCACAAGTCATTTTCAGTAGCCCTGTATCTAGTTTGCATGAGCCACATTGTGAGAATACACCTACAGTCTATAAGCTATATTGGACAGCTCCATTTCCCTTTTCCAGGGAAGCCAATATTTAATAGTTTCTAGGGGTGCTTTAATTACCCTATGTCTTGAGTAGTCATGCTTAGTAGTAACACAAATTTTGGGGGGAGCTCAAGAACACATAGCACCCACAGAGGGGGATGCTATGTCAAGATTGTAGTCACAGCCTGGGGGTGGGGGGACATTGACAAAATAAAATATGTGACACTGACTACCACGGCAGTCAAATGACATTGTGGAAAACTTGCTTTTATAACAGTCTGAAGAAAAGAATGGGATGAATTGTTACAAGACATCTTCTTTTGGCCCATCACAGAAATTGTGCTACTTTCTAGTATTTTTTTCTGATATTTTTATTGAAAAAAAGTGTAAAAGTTTGTGTTAATTTTTTAACAGAAAGGTAAACAACTGTCTGACCTCTCTACTGATCAGTACATCTCATGCCCATTTTCAGGACTCCCATCAAGCACCTCTGAACTGAAATGACCTCCCTTCCTCAGTCAGACTCTCCCCCACATTGTAGGTCTTCAAGCTCTTGCTCAAAACGCAAATATTCAGGCTAGCCTACCCCTCCTCCACTTAACATCCTCATTGCATCCTACATCTTTCCTTTTTTCTCCTTCCTTCCCCGTCTCCTCCACTCACACCAGCAGTCCACTTCCTTCCCTCACCTTATGTCTTCTGTAAGTTCATCCCTCCCACTTAGTGTGATAGCTCATGTGAGCAGGGCCCTCCATCCTAGTGTTGTTCCCTCCTCCACCACTTCCCTCTCACGTTTTACCCCATTATCCCCCTCTGCTACCCTTATACCCCGTCCCCACTTGGTGGCTCTCTCTCAAGCTCTCACTGTGCGCTATCCCCTCCTTCCTGATCTATGAAGCTTGACACCTCGCATTTGCCTTGCTGTCTGTGTTTGCTTCACTTTATTGTATTTTTGTGATATTTTTATATTTATATTGTATTTTATTATGTACTATGCTGTCCACCCCTACCCTGTATGTCTGTACTCTATTTTGTTATTGTATTTTGTACGGTGCTGCGGACACCTTGTTGTGCAAATAGCAAACCAGTAAATGGTTGTATGTAAATAAAATAGACTAATGTTAAAAGTAGGGTAAGAAATTAGGTAAGAGTGTCTAAAAATAAGAATTTCGTAAGTTTGTTTTAAGGGAGTGCTTGAAAGTTTGGAGACCAGAGAATAGTCTTAATGGGCTAGGATGATTATTCCAGAGTGTGGGTGTAGCCCAGGATAAGTCCTTTAACTGGGAATCAGAGCATTTGTTTAGTGTAAAGGAGAGTTGTAGATCCTTTGAAGATATGAGAGAGTGAGCTGGGATATATCTTGAGCTGAATGAGGATATGTATATTGTGCAGTCTTATTGATGGCTTTGTAGAGTAGCAAAAGGATTTTGTATTTGATTATATAAAATACAGGCAACCAATATAGAGTGACAGATTGAAGCAGTTCTACAGAGCATTTTGAAAGGAAAATCAGTCTAGCTGCTGCATGCAATATAGATTGTAGGGGGTAATTTTATATTGTGGTAGTCCAATAAGAGAGCATTACAATAATCAAGACGGAAGATGATTAGTGTTTGAATGAGAGTTTTTTCAGTGTCTTGTGTAAGATATTTGCATAGTTTGTAAATGTTTTTAAATGTATCTAGCAGGATTTATACACAGATTGTATGTGAGCAACAAAGTCAAGGGTAAGACCCAGGCAGCGAGCTTGATGAATAGGGAATATTGCAATTCTGTCAACAAAAAAAAGTGATACCAGGTAGGTAAAATTTATTGGCTGGTGGAAATATTATTAGCTCTGGTTTTGAAAGATTAAGATTTTGATGGCAAGCGAACATCCGAGATGAAATGGCAGAGAGACATATAATAACCTGGGCTCACAAAGATGGTGAGAGATCAGGAGTAGATTTGTGTATCATCCATATAGAGATTTGTGTATCATCTACATAGAGATTTGTGTATCATCTACATAGAGATTTGTGTATCATCTACATAGAGATGAAACTGAAATCCAAATGACTTTGATGGAGCTTTGGGGTCAGAGTTTAGTTTTTTCAGAATTGGAGTGTTTTATGTGTGCTTTAATAAAGACGGGAAGATACAAGTAGAAAGAGACAGTATACAGATTGTAGTTAAGGTTGGAATAAGCAGAGAAGATAGACATTAAGGGCCATATGCAGAGCTCCGGCCGCATTGCATTTGCGGCCGGAGTTTTCAGAAAAGTGCTACTGCGCATGTGCTGTAATTTTGTAACGTAATCTACATTACTTTTTGCAACGTAGATTGCATATACGTGGTATTAAAGAGCTCTGTATACGGCCCCAGCTGACACGTGAAGATACCAGATCGAAAAGGCAGGTATTAGAGAAAGAAGAAATGAAAAGAAAAGAGCAGACACTGTTGGTTGGAATGAGGGCATGGTGGCAGTGTGTATGGTGGAACGGTGTTATGAAGTATTGCCCAAATCCAGAATTAATAACACAGGCCAAAAAACGCACACAGCTTGTGTGACGCAGAATGCAGATAGCCTTAAATACGGTCCTGAAGTCCATGCCTACATGAACGTATGTGCGTTCTGCAAGAGATTGAGAACAGGATTGTTTGCTATTGTCCAGAGCTTTGTGATAAATGGTGGTGTATATTAAATAGTCATAGGGAGAACAAGAAAGGCGCCAATGAAGTTCTGTTTTGCAGAATCGTTTTAAAGAAATAGTGTGCCATGGCTAACATTAAAGTCGTCGTGGTGCATGAGGGGTAACTGGAGTGATTTGATCTAGGGCAGCTGCAAGTTTTTGGATAAATGGAGATAGGATTATATCAGGGGAGTGGAAATTAGGAAATGAAGAAAGAAGTTGTTGGATATATTGAGAAAGTTGGTTAATATTAATTGCATTAAAACTTCTATAGGTGTGAAAAGGTTTTGTAGTATTAATCAGCAAAGGAATAGAACTAGTGAGGGAAATTTTGCAGGTGAATAGGGTTTGGTCTGAAAGACGGGAAAGGGGTTATTAGGATCAGAGTCTGAGCATAGTTTAGAGAATTTTAGAGAATACAAGATAAATGCATTGGCCACCCTTATGAGTAGAAGAATTATGCCAATGGGAAAGGCCAAGTGATGAGGTTAGATAGGAAAGCTTAGAGGCATCAGGAGATGAGGGATAGTTAATAGGGATGTTAAAATCACCTAGGTTAATGCTAAGTATGTCAGAGGATAAGAAATGAGAAAGTCAAGCAGAGAAGTGTTGAAGAAATTGTTGGCAAGATGCATTGTATAAGCAAACATTAGATAAGAGGTATGTATAACTGCTGGAGCTCCTGCTGCTGGACACCTTTATACTAACTCTTATCCAAAGAGGACAAAAGTATGGAGATAAATGTACAAACAAAGCAAATGTACAGTACATAGATCAGCGCTGCTATCTCTATATGTGTCAACACAAAAAACCTGTTTTATGAGGATGAAAGGTTATTTACCATAGTTGCTTCAAATTCCACCTAGCATATCTGGGCCCATCAAACCACAGCAATGCTAGATAGCCAAATACTCAAGTATACCTTTTAGAAAAATAAATCACCCAGGGCCGGATTCAGAGCTTTAAAACCGATTGTACAGAATCTATGTTGCAAGAAGTAACGTAGATTACGTTCCAAAATTACTGCGCATGCGCAGTAGCACTTTTCTCAGAACTCCGGCCCCAATTGCATTGCGGCCGGAGCTCTGAATCCGGCCCCAAGCTTCCAGTGCTATAATCCTCTATGATGCATACACAAAGAGATTATACATTACACTCAGAAAATATGTAAATATAGTTGTAATCAAGCTCTATAGCTCCTTAAAGTTCTCTTAGAAGTCCATACTGCTAAGCACAATAGGTGATGTCTGCTTCAGTGCTAAGCAAACCAGGGTGTAGTAAACAGGTTGATCTCTTCTGCAGATGCAAATTGCAACAGTTGCAAAGTCTAAATAGAGAAAGAATCCTTCTGACTCTCATACAACTTGATATTGATACAGTAGCAACTAGAATAAAAGTAGCAGGTCCCAAAGGGCCTAATTCAATTAGAAATACACGCCGCAATAGACAGGAAAAAATTTGCCCTGCGCATTTTCCCATCTATTACAGTAGCTGATTTTTATGCGCACCTCTATGAGGCGCACACAAAGATCTTTGCCTAAAAACACGCGGCATTAGCTTAGTGATTCGCGGGTGTGATGCTAATTGAATTAGGCCCATAGAGTCAGTTCTATAGCGGTATTGGAGTCAGGGTAAAACTTCTTACTGCCTGCCATGCTGCAGCCACGCTCTTCTCACTCCTTCTGATTCTCCAGCTACACAGAGATAGCATGTATCTTAAGGCAAAGGCACAGTACCATATAGCGATGTCGCTGTTGAAGTTGTCTATTCCTGTCAGTGCTGTGTGTGTTTTCAGCTGAGCAGAATCCCTCTCTCCTCCATGCTTCTGTGTCTATTTCTCCTGCTTAGCAAGCTGCTGGGCTTGTTGCCTGATCGTAGTGACAGCAGATTCACCTCCTGTCCATAGTCTGCACATGTGGTGCGGTGGATCCTCACTTGATTACAGGGTCAGTTGCATGTCCCGGAAAAAGGATGAGAGGTAGAGCCTCTATGGGGCAAATTATCACAAGGCTTTATTTTAGACAGTAAAAAGACAAGGAATATACTCACAAAAGAGATGGACACTTATCGCTAAATAAATGTCATATAGCGCTTAATATTTAGGAACACAGTGGATCCTCTTTTAGCCAAAGCGTTTCGGCCCACTCCGGGGGTCTTTCTCAAGGCAAAATTGAGTTTCCCAAGGGGTTAGAGCTCATATATAGTCCTGCCCGCCCACTCAAAAAGTCACATGGTACACAGGGTTAAAGGAATTAACTCTCTAA
Source organism: Limnodynastes dumerilii (assembly GCA_011038615.1). NCBI lineage: Eukaryota > Metazoa > Chordata > Amphibia > Anura > Limnodynastidae > Limnodynastes > Limnodynastes dumerilii. The sequence goes on from WWET01000292.1 coordinate 482,674, forward strand.
CCTCAAAAAGGGAAACAAGGTAAAAGCGCTGTAATTGTTAAAAAGTACAGAATATAGAATAAATATGTAAAAACACAGTTGTCCAACAAATAAAAGATAATAAATAATATATACCAATCAATAAAAAAAAACCCAATATCAATGTATTTGCCACCCTTATGAGTAGAAGAATTATGCCAATGGAAAAGGCCAAGGTTAGAGAGGAAAGCATAGAGGCATCAGAAGATAGTTAATAGGGAAGTTAAAATCACCTAGCTTAATGCTAAGTATGTCAGAGGATAAGAAATTAGAAAGTCAAGCAGGGAAGTGTTTAAGAAATTGTTGGCAAGATGCATTTTATGTGTGTGGGCATAGGTGTCGGAATGATGGAGGCAAGGGGGCATCTCACCCCCCCAAAATATGAGTGGGGTGCCACCAGGCCTGGTGACATGAGGGAAGCAAGGCTGAAGAAGCACCAGTCATACCCCTGCTATGGAGACCAGCAGGTAATACAGGACGTTTCTGTATGAGCTGTCACGACAGAGCCTGGGGGGGACTATAGAAACATGATGGGAATACTGGGGAATTGGAGATGAAGAGGAGGCATGATGGGGATCCTGTGGGGACTGGAGAGAAATTATGGGAATACTGGTGAGCTGTAGATAAAGAGGAGGAGGGAAAAATTATGAAGAAGATAGAGAAATGATAAAGAGAATGAGGAGGGGGCGTTGATTATGAGAATAGGGAGATGATGAATGGGGAGCCAGAGATGATAAAGTGGAGGGGGAAGGGGGGTGATGAGAATGGAGAGGGTGAATAAAGAGGGAGAGATGATGAGTTGTACCTCATCAAGAGACTGTTGTAATAATGCATCAGGATAACCTCTGGATCTAAATCGATCCAAGAGGTCCTGCTTTTGTAATGAAAAAGTATTTTCAGAAGAGTAATTTCGTTTGATACGGCATAATTGCCCTTTGGGTATGTGATGTACCAAAGGGCGATAATGCCCACTATTGAATTGTAGAAAGTTGTTAACATCTACTGGTTTAATATATGTTTTGGAGCAGATCAAAGAATTTTCAATATAGAGGTTCATATAGAAGTTGATGGCGGAGTCACTCAAATAAAGGGTAAAGGATCAATTAAAAGTGTTAGAGTTAAGAAACTCTAAAAAAAAATCAAAAATAAATGTTTATTAAACATTTTTAATACTTACCAGCGTTGGTTCATTCACCCATCACAGCTAGTAACCCTATTTTATTTTGTTATATATAAGGCTTCTGCGCTGTCATTTAAATCTAATTTTTAGTCTTGTTTATGCGGGTGGGTTCCTGCTATAGATAGCTGCGTAGCCCTATTAAAGTGATAGCGCTGTTATCTTTTGACTTCTTTTGAACGTTTACCTAACCTACCTACTGGCTGCTTTACTCTAATTATTGATTATATATTATATATCATTTTGTGCTGTGATGGCTGAATCCTTATCTAATGAATTAGATAGTCATTCTAATAGATGTAAAAGACGTGAACATCTTTTCTTTGGACACTCTAATACTAAGTCTATTGAACATCTGATGCCGAATTACAACTTAAATGTTTACATAAATTAGAGGATCTCCTGAAAATGGAGACAAGCACTGGTTAGACAGTGTCTCACTGCAGAAGTATTTGGAACATCAGATTGCTCCAAGAGGTCTGAGAGTTTTGAAGACAATATCCTTTGTAGAAGTTCCTGAACTCTTGAAGGAATGGAACTCCGCTCTCGATAGTTGTTCTAATAAGTTAATGCATCTTCTTATTAACTATAGAGAATCTAAATGAAATGAGGCGATTACTGAAATCAATATCCTACAGAAAGATCTAAAAATATTTAGGACTTCAGAGGTATTCCTGGTGAAAGAGGCTATAATGCAGTCCAAAGTTTTAGCATATGAAAAAATGATAATTAAAAGGAAACAGGATAAGTTTTTGAGAGAAACCAATAAATACAAAATTGACAGGGTTAGGACTTATAATAAACCACCACATATCCCAGATTCTATATTTTTTGCTAACCCTAACTATTGGTCTGATGGTTTTAACAGGCCAGTTGGGGTTAAACATTTTACCAACACTAAAATTAAAAATGGGAATAAAAATAACCCCACTCTTAATAAAAACACAAATAAAATTAATTAGGAATATACATTCTAGTTCACAAGTTTTTGACAGTCCTAAGGACTTTAAACAAAATAGAACTGTTAATAAAAATCACAATAAAAATGTTAATAAAGATAAAAATACAACTTTTAGCACTGTTGCTGTATCTACATGTCACAAATCTTCTTTTGGTCATGAGGGTTTTAATGAACAAGGTAAATTGGATACCCATTGCTCTATGCCTTCATTGACATGTCTAAACTCCAATATCCATACCCTTACTGGCAGGGGCATATCTAGGGTAAATGGAACCTGGGGCAAATCTCAAAAATGCACCCCCCCCCCCATAAACCCACCCCACTTGTGAAAAAAGTCTTGGCCTTGTAAAAAATCACATTTTGGAGTGTTGTATGTTTAAATTTTATGTCATAATGTAATAATTTATGTAATAATGATTCTAATGATTATGTACAAGAAAAAGGGACAGATTAGGGAGAGCAAAAATGTTGGTTTCTTAAGCAGTAAGAAATATAATAGTAGTCACATGCTGCACTGCCTTCACCTGTTGTACACAACTATCGCAGGGGTCCAATTAAAAAAAAGCCTACCCTGAAACTTCTCCAAGTCACTTTCAGCCACGCCACACGACCATACCTCCCAACATTTGAGAATTGAAAGAGGGACAAAATTTTGGTAGAGGGGGTGTGTCTTGTACCACCCAGTGGGCGTGTCTAAGAAAGTGGGTGTGTCTTGCAGCGCCCAGACCAGCAGGTCTAGTACTTGCCCCTTTTATTTAACAACCATCCATATGTCTGCCCCTTATTATTAGGACTGCCATCCATATGCCAGCCCCTTATTATTTGTCCAGGATTCATATGTCCAGCCTCCTTATCTGCCTCTTCATTTGTCCTACCTCCATGTCTGCCCCTTATTTTTATTATGTCCAGGGTCTATATGTCTCCCCCTGTTTATTTGTCCAGTCTCCATGTCTGCTTTTTATTATTTGGCCTGCTTCCAATGTCTGCCCCCTAATGCCAGTGCCAGCCTCCATCTCCCCCCATAATGCCAGTGCCTGCTTCCAATGTCTGCCCCCAAATGTCAGTGTCAGCCTCCATCTACCCCCTTTTGCCAATGCCTGCCTCCATCTGCCTCCTATTGCCAGTGCCAGCCTCAATCTGCCCCTATAATGTCAGTGCCAGCCTCCAATGTCTGCCCCCATCTGAAAATGCTTGCCCCATCTGCTGTTGCCTGCCTCCAACATCTTCCCCATCTGACAATGCCTGCCTCCTATGTCTGCCCACATCTGCCAGTGCCAGCGTCCTTGTCTGCCCCCAATTGTCATTATGCCATGCCAGAAACTTATTTAAAAAAACTTACCTTTGAAGTCTTCTTTCCTCTGCGGTTCTCCCACTGCTGCTCGTCTTAGTCTCTCGGCGGTGTCTAGTCTGCGGTCAGGGCCGGTGCTAGGGTGTTCGGCGCCTCCCTGCAAACTTTAATTTTGCGCCCTTCTGTTTAACAATTTGACACCAGTGACCAGCCTAGATTAAAGTATAGATTCAGTATCGCCATCATGTGTATCCAGTACCCAGTATACCCATCATGTGTTTCCAGTACCCAGTATCCCCATCATGTGTATCCAGCACAAAATTTTCAGCACTGGTGATAGCATATTGTGAGTTTAGGAGGACTCATGCATGCCCCTAAGGTTCCGATTGTGCCCACATCAACTGGGCGCCATCAGAACCTGGGGCATGAGTCCTGCAAAACCCACGTAAGATACGCCACTGCTTACTGGAGTACGTACACAGAATGAGTCACAGTTATTGAGTTCTTCAACACTCACTATGAAATTGTCTAACCCTGTACCTGAATGCTTTGAAGATGTAATTGTTGGAGGTACCAGATCCAAAACTAAATCTGACACTAATTTTTTAGGATTGGGCCAAACTCTCAAAGACCCTCGTTGGCTAAACCGCTTCAAACCCTTAGCCCCGAGGTCCCCAGAAAGATCTCTAGAGGTAGAGGTGTTAGAGGAGGGAGAAGGTCCCATAGACAAGCAAGTGAAACTCCACTGACTTCCTGTGGCATCTTTAATCTAACAAATAGGGAGCTAACTAGACCTCAAATCACTCTATTACAAAAAGGACTGAGTTATGCTCCTAATATGGAACCCAATGAGTTCGACTTGTTTGTAGAACTCAACAGGTATATTAGAACTTTGTGCCGCAAGTACTTCTTTACTCTTAAAAATAACAAAACTTCCTCTGATCCTCTGTTATTGCCAGATTTTTTTGATTTTGATGAGAACGATCTAGAATGTCTTAATATTCTTAAAATTTTAGAAAATGAGTACCCCCACTGTGGAATCTATCATAAACACTGATTCAGCTAAAAGAAAAGTTTGTAAAAATCCTTCTAACTTTTTTCTTATACATAACTGGAGCAATTGAGTTGTTTTATAAACTTGTCTTGGATGAGTTCAGATCTCTATGTGTTAGAAAATCTCATTGTACTACCACTGGAAAGTGGAACATTAGTAAAGGAGAACAAATTGCATTGAGTCAACTTAGAAAGGATCCTGACATAATTATTAGACGGGCTGATAAGGATGGGGTGGTCGTTATCTTGGAAAAATCATTTTATGTTAAAGAGGCGCTGAGGCAAGTAAGTTATATGGATTTTTATTCAGTTCTCCCAAAAGACCCCACCGCCGAATACCAAAGTGAATTTAAATTATTTCTTTCTAAAGCTTTGGAAGGTGGACTAATTAATAAGAATGAATTTCAATTTTTATTTATTCGTTATCCTGTTCCAGTTTTTTACCACCTTCCAAAGCTTCACAAATCCTTGATAGACCCCCCGGCTGCCCCATTATGTCTGGGGTGGACTCCCTTACCTGTAACCTGTCCGCTTTTATTTATTCTTTTCTCCAAAAGTATGTTGTTCAGTTGAGATCCTATCTACATGACTCTATGCATCTATTGATTCTCCTTAGAGAGATTAAATGGGAACCCCATTATATTTTTGTATCCCTAGATATTACAGCCCTGTACACACATATCCCACATGAAGGTGGTAGACAGGCTATGAGAGAATTTTTGGCAGATGATGGCGTAGTCACTCTTGAATATTCAGATTTTTTGTTACAGGCCATTTTGTTTATTTTGCAACATAATTATTTTTCTTTTGACCCACGAATGTACCTCCAGGTGCTTGGTACTGCTATGGGCACCAGATTCACTCCGAGCTTTGCCAACCTCTACATGGAAAAGTTTGAAAATGAATACTGTTCATGGGCCAAAGTTGGGGCTCTAAAGTTTAGAGTTAAGATTAGAGTTAGGATCATCCAGCAGAGAAGCCTTGAAAGTGACGGATGGCTTATCACATATCTGCAGATATCTGTAACTAATTCTCTGACTTTTATTTTAAAGATAGAAAATTATTAGTAACTGAGTAATGGCTAGAGTGCCAGGCCATGTTTTGTATTTTGTGCAAATTTCCCTTGCTTTGAGCACCTGCAATATATATTACTTTATAAACCGATTTGAAGCAACCTCCATTTTATTTTAAAAAAATTATTAGTAACTGAGTAATGGCTAGAGTGCCAGGCCATGTTTTGTATTTTGTGCAAATTTCCCTTGCTTTGAGCACAGCACCTTCATCTTGGATGTGTGTTTTAAAGCCTGTCTGGGATTGCAGCTGAGAGGGGGTGCGGTCTCAGATTGGCAATTTTGGAGGCTTGGGGATCTCCATAGGAGGTGAGCTCTTAGTTTAGAAAGATATTTGATATGTGACCCATAGTTTTAGAGTTAGGACCATCTAACAGAGAAGCCTTGTAAGTGGCAGATGGCTTCTCACATATCTGCAGATATCTGTACCTAATTCTCTGACTTTTATTTTAAAGATAGAAGATCATGCCTTGTGCACCTACAATATATATTACTTTATAAACTGATTTGAAGCAACCCCCATCTTGGATGTGTGTGTATATATATATATATATATATATATATCTCCAAGATATGGTTAATCAAATTTATAAGGTAATATAATGCAGGTTCTCAAGGTAAGGGGAGTTTACACAAATAAAAAGAAAAGTCAGAGAATTTGTTACATACATCTGCAGATATATGATAAGCCACCAGCCACCTACAAGGCTTCTCTATAATATAAGGTAATATAATGCAGGTGCTCAAGGTAAGGGGAGTTTGCACAAATACAAAGAGGCCTGGCTCTCTGCAATCATGTTATGGTTTGTTGCTGGTTGATTGCAAGAGTGCCAGGTCTCTTTGTATATATATATATATATATATATATATATATATATATATATATATATATATATATATACACACAAAACAAATATA
>WWET01000292.1:525508-543085 GCA_011038615.1 Limnodynastes dumerilii
TTATCAAATTCCACAACCACCCTAAGCATTAAATACCATATTATCAACCACTTCTACAATTTAACACATTACGAACACAAACCCGCATGCTCTCTGTTCTACAATTCCCTCATCTCTGCTACTACCACTGCTGTGTGACTGGAGCATACAGAGCATTGAGCACTTTTGTCATACACCCTGGCTGGTCCATTGTGTGATATATAGCACTTGCCCTTATGTATCAAACCCATTGTCCTATAGAGTGTAAGCCTGTGAGCAGGGCCCTCTTACCCACCCAGTCTGTCTGTTATTCCCCAGTATTGTTATAAAGATTGTAACATTGTAAAGCGCTACGTAATCTGTGGGCGCTATATAAAAACCTGTTAATAAATAAATAAAATAAATAAATATGTCCCTATTGCAAAATCGGACTAGGTAACCCCCTTCTCCAATATTAGAAAGTTAACATGTGCCATAAATCAAAAGTCCTGTCAAAAATCTGCCCCTTAGAATAATAATCATAAACACATGGTACACTCAAAAAATATCCACATTAAAAAGCATATTTTACTCAAGGTTCTGTAGTGCAGAAACTCGCTGGACAGGGGTGACAGCGGCTCCGGGTCATCTTCTGCTTGTTGATTGCAGACAGGTCCGGCTTGTTCCTTGTCCTGGCGGAGAATGACTCCGGCGATGTGTGTTAAAATAAACTCCAGCGAGTTTCTGTTAAACTACGGCGAGTTTGTAGTAAACTAGCCAGAGTTCACATCATATACACTATATAAATGCAGGTCACATCCTGATTGGAGTGTTACCATTTGGAAGTGGTTAGTTCAACTTGTCAATGATCCAAAACCTAATTGTAAGTCCCTATTCATATTTTGTAGTGTTTTTATATGTTACATTACTTGTTTTTTTTATGTTTAACACATTATTATTTGATTTTTTAATACAATTATCTTATAAAAGCTGTATGCAGCAGGTTGCCACAAAACACCATTGTATATTAATTAACAATAACCATCAGCTGCTAGCCCTTGTGAGGTCATTTTTAAAGGCATAGGGCCGGACCAAGCCCATAGTGATTACTTGCTGAGCAACCGCCAGCAATTTTATCAAACTCTCCATTCACAACCACCTCTATTTTCTCTGGCGAGTTTTGGCCCATTCTCCAGCGAGTTTCAAACACACCCCTTAGTAAATCCAGCGATTTGTATGTTCTGAATGTAAAATATCGCCAGAGAGAGTTGAACTACGGCAAGTCTGAAAATCCACCATCTCCGGCAAGTTTAGTGTGAGTTTACATTAGTAAATATGGTGAGTTTCCCGGTAAATACAAGCCATCTCCGGCGAGATTCACAAACTCACTCTTAGTAAATCTGGACCAAAGGGTGTTCCGAAGACTCGAGGACGCCACCAAACAAAAAACTCAGAGGAGTACATTTGGATCCTGGGACTTCTATTTTTTAAAGACATCTCCAAGGAAATTTACTGGAGAGTTTAAACTTTCTTCTACAAGTGAGCTAATTCTGGTATTTATCGTTTATATCCACTATTGACTTATATCTTACTGTTTTTCCTTGTTGTGTCCATATTGCGCTCGTATTTAGATTTGTTTGTTTGTTCATATGTTTTCTGTTTTACCCACCTAATCTTTATACAAGCTGCATTGGAGGATATAGAGAACTCATCATAGACCTTAATATTTGTGTTTCATTCAAGAATATATGTATGTACCTTTAATTTGGTAAAACAGTAAATTTTACATATGTACCTATCTGTAATGTATTCATCTTCCCTTTGTAAGCCCCTGTTCCACCCCTCCAGGCATAAGCCTAATGTTAAATATACTCAAAATAACATTAATAAAAAGAGTGAACCGTTTGGAAATGCATCAATTTACGCCACACAAATAGACATTTCTCAAGTCTTTGTCTGTCACACGGTGTGCGTATTTTCTTGTTTGTAAAATACATTTTTGCCATAATTGACTCTCATCAGACATTTAGGCGTCTTATGTGGGTGTAGACAAAAGGCTTCGTTGACCATACATTTGCTATTTTATTATTTTTAGCAGCTGTGAAGTGTTAGTTCTATTTCTTAAAGCTGTTCCCACCTGTGAGTCCTAACTGGAGGGGAAGGAAATGGCTTTGTGTCATGCCGTTATTACTACTGACTGTGAGAATTGAAAGAGTGGGAGGCACATTGTGTTGCTTAGTGAAATCCAGTAGTACATACAGTTCTGGATGTGTGGAAGGAGAGAATTATTTTAGTACTAAAATCATTCTACCCACAGTTCATTTTGATTCTCTGTCACTCCACAACATTCTATGCTGGGAGTGCGCTTTGACAGGTGTGTATTTATCTTTGGAAACATACTGCTTCTATCTAGTAGACAATTTGCTGTAGTTTACTTCAACCTAAATCCTGATAGTTATTGCCTCATACAAGCACTGCAAAAGTCAAAAGAGGCCATTTACTATGGAGAAGCACAATGAGACATGCAGATTTTTGGGGATCCTATCCTGGAGCTTCATATGCCCACAATGTATGGTTTAATATACCCCCACTACCTATTATGAGGGAATATTGAGGTATACTAAACTTTACTATAGGGGGTATAAGAAGCTCCATATGCCTCCCTCTTCCAAATCACATCATATCTATCTATCTATCTATCTATCTATCTATCTATCTATCTATCTATCTATCTATAGAGACAGAGAGAGATACAAACTAAGCAGTAACTAATCATGACATGCTATCTTTTAAAATAAAAGTCAGAGAGATTTGTTACATACATTTGCAAATATACGATAAGCCACCAGTCCTCTGGGGTATGCAGTTATTTTTATTCTCTCAATTTAAAAATACATGATATACTATATAATCCAAAGTTGTGACTGACAGTATTAGAGTTAGGACCAAAACAGAGAAGCCTTGTAAGTGGCTGGTGGCTTATCATTTGTCTGCAGATGTATGTAACTGATTTTCTGACTTTTATTTTAAAGACAGAATGGTTAGTTGCTGGTTAAATAATAAATGATATATACTATATATATATATATATATATATATATATAGTACTATATATATAGTACTGAGATGTGTACAGAGCCACTGCTGAAAGACAGCTAAACGCTTTGTGTATACTGAACTGTATTGTTTTGTTTGTGTGACACACTGGGTGCTGCATTATAAGGAAGGGATGCATTATATGTATTAGTTAGGAGCCGGAGAGGCTAGGAATTACTTTGTTTATTTGTTTTGGTTAATGAAACATTGCATAGATGAGGCTAGCTGCATATTTCTGAAGTCTGCTGAAGTGCCTCTGTATATATGCTAAACAATAAAGGGAGATTCTTCTCCCCTAAGCTTTGGATCATACAAGACAGAAGAGATTGAGGAACATTCTTCATATCAAGATCAATTTTTTCTTTCTACATCAATCAAGTTTTTGTTGAAAATTTATATTCAGGGGTACAAAAAAAGCAGAGGGTACACACAACAAATAAAAGGTACATCCGTTTGGGAAGGGGTAATAGGTCCTACCATTAGAATACAGTATGCTAAATAACTGACATATACATTTTCCCACAGACATGGTAAGCCTCCACAACAACTGTAATTAGATGTTGGTTTGTTTGTTACGGTTGGTATTGGGGGATGATGAAGTACAAGCAGTGTACAGGGCCCTTGATTGTTCCTCATTTGCTATGTAGCAAAACTAGAGCAACCACCAAAAAATAGAGTTCAGTTTTTGAACATCAACAATAACAAGCAGCAATTTGAAAAAAGTACCGGACATATAACATATACATCCGGTGTTTAGCGATTTTTACAATTGCAATTTTTCTTTTGTAGATTGCATAAATGCAGTCTGAAAGACCGCGTTTAATGCAATCTACTTAAGAAAAAGATACAAAGATTACGTAAAAAAATTACTACACATGCACAGTAGTAAAAATCCCTAAACACCGGCCGTATATTTTATACATCCAATACTCTGAATACGGGCCATTATCACTGGCAGCAGTAAGTGTCTGAATGTAAGAAAAGGATAGGAAATGTATTATTTTTTAAGTGATTAACAACAAAAAAGTATAGATTACTAATAGATGAATAAAACTGATTTGACTACAATTTATTATAAACTCATGTTTTATTGGTTTTTTTCCCGTTCCTTTTATGACAAATCCAAAAAGGCCCCCCCACATTATTATGCCAGTTTCTACTATAGGAATAAAAAGATCGGTTTCTATGCAGACTTTGACGAGGATGGTAGTTATATGTTATGTGCATTTGTGCAACACATATCATTTATATATCAGTTTAACATTTAACACCAGTGACCACCATGCAAGGAAGTGAGCACACCAATAACTATCACAATGCAGAGAGCCCACCAGTGACTGTTATATACCACAGAATGAATACCAGTGACCGCTATCACAATGCTGAGAGCCCACCAGTGACTGCTCTACACCACAGAATGAAGACCAGTGACCAATATGACTGTATAGTGGTCACATGTCAAGATTTTGAATAAACTGTCTGGCTTGGCCAATTGGGAAGAAAGAGGTGCATTATGGTCATGTCGTTTTTACTGATCAGTTGGGGATAGGTCCAATTGGCGTTTTAGATTTATTCAGCAATGTGGATCAAATAATGTACTTCATTGTTTTCGTTTACTTAATTGCTGTGAAAGCAAACAAAGAAGGCGATTGATTTTGATTTTTAAACTCAAGTTTAGCATTTCAGCCTCCCACTTAGTAGCTGGATGTGAATCAAGAAACATAGAGTACTTTTCTGAAATAAATGCATCTATCTGCTCTATAAAATAATTCACAGCTGGTCAATTTTCAGAATGTATTTTTGATTTTCCTCTGCAAAACACTAATTAATTAATCTGTGCTGATAATCCATGTTTAATTATTTTAAAAGAAAACAAGTTTTTTTGAAGTTATCTAACTCCAAATAGCAGCAATTGGCTTAATATTTAGTTGAATGGTGTTTATGCAGCTGATAAAAGGAAAGCTATCAGGTAATTGTGACTGGAAGAAAATAACTTTAGAAAAATGACAGAGGTAATCAGCGCTTAAAACACCAAAATATCATTAAGTAAAATATAAGTAATGAAAGAATCCCAGAATGGCTGACTTGGTTTAAGTATATAGCACTTTAATACTATCAAACAAAACAAATTTAAAGAAATATATAAAATAGCATCACAGTCGTAGTTTAAAATATAATTGTACCAGCAATGAAATATATCATATTTAGATGTACAGACTAAGTGCAAATAATGAAAATGTTATTACCAGCTTGCAATGTCCTGCATGAAAAATGAATCACAGAGTCTCTGGCAGGGTTGGATTAACCACAGAGCAATCAGGATGGACACCCTGGAGCCCCTCACACACAAAGGGGCACCCACAAACATTCAGTTTTTATGGCTTCTCAAGGTCTCTAGGAGAATGGATGTTAGTGACTGACAACATCCTCTTAAGTACACTGTATAGTGTCCCTGGCTGCAATAGTTTGCTTACAAGGAAGATGTCAATTGCTGACATCCAATCTCCTAGACAGCTGCGGTAGACTGAATGACTAAAGCTGAAATAATGTGCACAGGCTGACTGGGAGATGAACAACATGACATCTTACTGCCACCAGTCGGCCTGTGCATCAGGAGGAGCGACCTGAAGATGGAGATTTGTTTTGTGTGTGTATTTTTTGTGTGTGTGTGTGTGTATTTTGTGTATTTGTGTAGCTTTATATCTACATAAAAACACACACACATGTAATTACACACCTGTAATATACGGCAGGTGGCCCACACAATTTACTTGCCCAGGGGCATGCACAAACCTTAATCCGGCTCTGGTCTCTTGTATTAGGAACTTATTCTACACAAGCCTCCTGAGGGTGACTTACGCCATCATCACACATATTCGATCTCAAAGCATAAGGACCGGATCCAGACACCCGCAAATTTTCCGTACATGTGGAGGTCTGTCCATCAGACAGAGAGAGCGGAGTGAACACCCTGTCACTCCCCTCTCTCATGCGGGCTTTATGGCTGCTTACACTGCCATAAGCCTGCCTTAAGTCCATTGATCCGCATCAGAGTGGGAGCCCATTCCCCCACTGTACAATTAGCATGCTTCACGCCCCTCCCACTTTAGCAGGCGGAGGGGAAGCACAGTCCATTTGTTTGCAAATGGGCTCGTAAGGAACTAAGGGCCTGATCCATACCTACGCAAATACTATGCTCTTGTGGATAGCATATTTCCGCCGGCGTACCTACGAAGCACTCCCCCTAGACACACCCTTCAGTCGTCCGTATTTATGCCGTCTTATGCTGACCAAACCCTGCCCTATCTTTTCTGAGCATAACCGTGGACATCCTTAGCATCCATGCGTATTTACAACACTTAGCACGCCCATACTGTATGATTTAAATGCCTCTCCCCACCCACGAAGCGTAATTACGGGTTTTGTATGGCTGGCATTACCCTTCTTGCGTTGTTACGAAGCTGGTAGGCTCAAGGCCCATACGCTCAGAGTTTCTTTGCATAACATATGCCGCGCGCATGCGTAGTAAGTAGTAAGTAAATAGGCGCTTTTACGCTTACGAAAAGCGTAAAAACACGAGCAAGCGTAGGTCTGGATCAGGCCCTGAGTTCCGTACGAATCTTGTCACTGTAGTGTCATTATGCATGCGCCCTCCAGTCAATTCAGGCCACTTATGCACTTTGCCGTTATCAGATCTGGATCTGGTCCTAAAGGCCTGATCCAGACCTACGCTCATGAAACGCTCATGTGCGTAGCGTATTTACGCCGGCGTACCTCCGATGCACTCCGCTTGGCACTCCCCTTGGTCGTAATTACTTTTGCCTTCTTACGCTCAGCAAAACCTACCCTAACTTTTCTGAGCCTAACCGCGGGCGTCCGTAAGCTCATTGCGTAGTTACAACAATTAGCACGCCCATACTGTACGATTTAAATGCCTCACCACACCCTCGATTCGTAATTAGGGGAGATCATATGCCTGGCCCGTCCCCTTGAGCGTAAATATGAAGCTGTTACGATCAAGGCCCATACGCTCAGTTTCTCAGACCGTAACACGAGCGTAACATCTATCCTGCGCATGCGCAATAAGTACAGAAGGCCGTTTTTACACTTACGCCCGCCGTAGGCCCTAAATTCCTAACACCAGAGACTCTCTATGATTCATTTTCCTTGCAGGACATCGCAAGTTGGTAATAACAACATCTTCATTATTTGCATTCAGGACCTGATCCAGACCCCTGCTCGCTTTCCGTACCCTGCTCCCCTCTCACGGATATTGTGTCACTTACGCCGTCATAGAGCAATCTTAAGTCACACGAGAGGCACAGCCCCTTTCCTTGCAATACCTACAATAGGAGTTACGCCCTCCCCACAAAAAACACCCCACTTATGCCCTTTGCGTGGGTAAATGGGGCAACATTCTTTAGTCTGGATCCAGTCCTTAATCCGTATGTGTTTTTATTTAAATATGATATATTTCATTGCTGCTATAATTATATTTTTAACGGGCCTTTGACTAGTTTTATATAATTTGCAAAGTATGGGTAAGTATGTAGAACAGCAGATCAAGGTATTTACTTTATTGTTTAATTGTTTGATGCTTATAAACACGGAATGAAGAAAGTTTTATTTTGAAATGAATGCGTATTGTTCCAGTTTCTTATCCTACTACTTAGTAATTGGAATTAAATCAAGAAACACAAAATTGTTTTCTGAAATAAAAATATTTATGTGTTCCATAAAGCAATACACAGCAGGTTGCTTTCCAAAATGTGTTTTAACTTTTGCCTTCAATATTTTGGTGATTTACTGCTTTGAGAATTGATGTAACTTGGCCCAGTATCTCACTGGAAATCCATGATTTAACCACTTAGATATTCAAAAAAACAACAATTAGCAGCATGTCAGTAAGTAGTGTTTGTTAACTTGTTCTGATCCATATTAATCTATTGAAAGTGATGACATTGTCTTCTGCAATAAGGGCCAGATCCAGATTGAAGCACAACAGGGTACTTATGCATGACCAATCAGTAAGTGCCCTGTCTGGGTCTCCTGCACCAGGAGACCTGTTTCGCATCTGAATGCAGCATTATTGATGCTGTATTCTGCACAGCAACGGTGCCCAACGGTAGGGCACCAATTGTTATGAGTACCCAGGTCCCACACCAGAGAGAGGAGTCTAACTGGGGCCTGGTCTTCACTAGAGCCTCTGATGGTGAGGATAGTCTGGGCTGCAGGACGCCCAGCAGGTCGCGGCCCCCGGTGACGGTCTCTGGAGATACTTGACAGGCTGCTAACAGAATCAGGAACCCAGGCATACACCAGACAAACCAGGAGGTCACAACCTGAAGGTAAGTATGAGGTGGAAGTACAATACTATTAATAGGCAGACAGATTTCCCTCCCGAACACTATGCCCTGAATGTTAACAGACCACGATTTAACAGACCAAACTGAGGAAATACTGGCCCACTTGGTACGAAAAGGGGACAAAGGTCCAGATTTACTAAGCTGCGGGTTTTGAGAAGTGTAGAGGTTGCCCGTGGCATCCAATCAGATTCTAGCTGACATTCTCTAATATGTAACAGAAAAGTGGGCAACATCTCCACTTTTACAAGTCCGCAGCTTAGTAATTCTGGCCTAAAAGCTTTTTAGGTATATAAATGAAAGGCGAAAAACTAAAGAGGGTATAGTAAGGCTCAAAACGGAGAGTAGGAGTAGGTACAACAAACTGTCATTTAACTTGTACGCATGCGCACATAGTTATTACGCATGCATACCAGTATGCAAAAGGGGCAGACACTTATGTCAGAATACAATCAAATATCATGTGTACAAATTAAATATCCATATATAGAGTGACGCCGGGGTCTGGTGTTTCATGGAAATACCCTGAATGTAGTGGGGCAGAACAAGCTATGGCTCTGGTCAGGTTAGGGCCCTGTTGTAAATGTATCAGTAGATTGGGGGGGGTCATAAAAGCCAGAAGAAGAGTTTCTCCAGACCCAAACAGTCACTTGTCACAAAGGTGGGGGCTACTTGGAAAGGAGCAGTTTTGCTTTTAAAAAGTGTGTATGGATGTATAACATTGTTCACTTCATGGGATCTGCCTGTAAAGGAAGGAAGTGTTCCATGTTTCCAAGTAACCTGCTAAATCCCATGCAGGGAAGGCTTTGTGTAAGTCTTTCTGTGTTTTCCCCTTTTATTTTATAAGAAACTGTTTTGCATATTGTATGTCCATTTTCTTACCGAGCATTGTGATTCTTATCATATTAAATATTAATAAGTTCATGTCTCTGTGTTCTTACGGATTCACGTGTTAGACCAGCTCGGTTATTAAACGCTGCTGAAGGGTAACAGAAGAGGTCATTCTGAGTTGATGATAATTCTGATAAAGCATAACTGTGTTTGATTTGGGTAAAGGAGAACCTAAGACCTATGAATAGTCTTGGTGGTGGCAGAACATAGACTTAGTAATAAGTCATATTTGGGGTGGAAGAAGGGGCATTATTCATTATAGAACAGACCAGGTGGCTGTTGTGATTAACCCCTTGCGTTCCAGATAAGTTATGAAAGCCTCAGGTGAGGTCAGGGTCATGACAACTTATTTTACAATAGTTGTATCTCTGCCATAGAGATAACCATGTAAATTAGGGGTCGGGGTCGGAATACTTAAGGTAGGAATCTGTACACATAAATATCCAGATTTACTACCGAGAGCGGGGAGTGCAGGGGGCGTGCACTCCCCACTACGCGATCATACTTACAGACCCACAGGTCTGGATCTGCCTCATTGTCTCTCGTATGAAAGAAGATCTATGCATATAATTTAAGGTAGAGTTCTGGACACATAAATGTCCAGACCTCTGTAAGAAGGAGGGGAATGACAGGAACCCGCACCCCTCTCCTCCGTGCTTACTTTCAGATTTGTGTAAGTCGTACGCAAATAAAAATCATGTCCATTGTTTTTGTGTGAAAATGAAAATACTTCTTTTTCACTACATCAAGCCCTTGTTGTGTCATTATAACCAAAGCACATTTAGGCAGCTCCCCAATCTCACCTTTCCAATATTTGTCAGTATCTAGACGCTTGTAACCTGCCCCATCTGGATAGAACTACGGCTAACAAATTGAATTGTGAGATTACATTGGAGGAGACATCGGCTGCTCTGAAATCACAAAGCTCCCGGCCTGGATGGGTTCTCAGTGTCATTTTATAAGACTTTTTTTCCCATTTTGTCTATTTGGCCAACCACATACTCCAGTGAGTACCCTTTCATCTAGATACGGATCCCAAGGTCATATTTTTATGGCATCCCATGAAGATTCAGTATTTAGGGATCTATTTAACTAAGCACTATTTATCTCATGGTTTGGTCATATTAATGCCGTCAAAATGAACATACTCCCTAGACTAATGTACATATTTAAAACAATCCCAGTTAAGGTTCCACCATCCTTTTTAGCGATTCTATGGCCTTTATGTGTCTGGCTTATTTGGTATAATAAGAAATATAGACTTAATTGTATTTGCTTGACCAAATCAAAGGCAAATGGGGGAGCTGGTTTATCGATTTTTGACGATTACTATTATGCTACTCAATTGAGCCACATAATAACATGGCACGTCACCCCTGGACATAAGATATGTGTAGACCTAGAGAACTTCTTCACAAAAGAGCAGCTGTTTTCTCCCTTGGCTTCCCATACATTTGCGTCCAGAAATATGGGTTTCATTCTTTGCTCTCTTTTGTGTTCTCACAAATTAGAAGTTTTTTACATTCCCAAAACAAGGCACCAATCCTCCAATTTATGTTGGAGACAATAGGCCTGATCCAGAAAAACGCTTTGGAGCGAATTTACGCGTGGCGGAGACGTAAAATCGCATATTTGTAAGTACTGCGCATGCGCACCATAGAAAATACGCTCAATAGCGTAGCGTAATTGTGAACGTATGGGCCATTCATGTATGTTTCACGTAAATACTTACGTGTGGGCGTGCCAATTTTACATGCGTCCAAAATACATCTGAAATACGTGTACTTAGCTGCGTAAATACGTGTTGCCTATACGTACATGAGCGGATCACTGCGGTTACGTTGGAAAAAGTTAAGGTAGGGTTTAGAAAGCGTATCTTGACAAAATACGTACGTTCAAGGGGTGTGCCGAGGGGGGTATAACGAATTTACGCGCACAAAAAAATACACTACGCGAATAAACGTACGGCAAACGTAGTTCTGGATCTACCCCAATGTGGCCATAGAGGCTCCTATCTACATATATCTTTGTATTGTTCCCTTATATTGCAGATTTGGGCAGAAATCCAGAATTTAGCTTCCAGTGTTCAGGAATAAGGTTATACAGGGACCCTTTGGCGTTTCTTTTGTGTAAACATCTCAATTATCTTATCAAACTGTCTAGAAAGCTTTTAATACATGTATGTACCACAGCCAAACTTCTAATAGCAATAGAATGGAAAAAAGCCGTGGCCCCTTCTCTAATGGCAACTATTAACAGGCTTTGGTATATTGCCTCTACGGAATTTATGACAAGCCTTATACACAACACTGTCCATTCTTTCCGTAAAGTTTGGGAACCATGGTTCTAATATTTTAACCGCACACTTCTTGCATCTGTTTCATTTCTATTTCATATACAATATCAAGCATCTTCAGTTCGGGGATCATTTCTCCCCTTGGCTGTTGAGATAACAAATATGTTCTTTTTCTTCCCTTTCTCTCTATTCTTTCTTCCGCTCTGGTCTTTTTTCTTTGTTTTCTCTTACTTCAAAAAAAATTAAAATAAAATAATAATCCCAACAGCAACTCTATCATATTGTTGATATTGTTGATGACCATTTCTCCCTATTTACGGGTCATATTTGCAGAACCTTTTTCACGTGAAGTTGCGTGCGTATTTTTAGGTGCGTTTTAACTGCGCATGCGTAGTAACCTTATTTACGTAAGTAACATAGAATATACGCACTTTAAGTGTTTTAGGCACGGGCATGTGAATCGCAATTAGGGACATACATAGGGAGGGGCGGGGTTGAAATACATACCTGAAAAGTTACGTGAAAGAGGGTGTGGGGGGGCATTTAAATGAGTCTTTGAGGGCGCAGTTACATAGAGTTACACGTACGGCATACATATACACATGTAAGTACACACGTAAAGTTAAGAGTGGTCTATGAATGTGTAAGTGTACGATTGCACGGCCGGGAGAGGGGAGTGTCAGGGGTGTTGCCTTGCTACGTGCGTGAGTATAATTGCGTACTTTTAAAAAATGGGTCTCTGAACACGGACCTATATTTTCAAAGTTATTTGTTTACTAAATGGGTGTATTTCTAAATGATTGTGTTAAGCTACACTACCATTACGATCTTCTGTGTTCTAATGCCTTATTGCTATTATCAAAAAAACAAACAAAGAAAAAGAAACATAATGAAAGCAAACCTTTGATGAGGATCTCAAATCTTTTTTTCGTCTTAACTCCATGGCAGCCAAAAATGGAGTAAATCTCTCTTTACTTAGGTAAAGACAGAAAAAAATACCTATCTGTTCCTCTATTTAGCCAAGCTGTGCTTGCAAAGGTTTATATCTCTTCCTGTCTCTATAGGTATTGGTAACTCATTTGATTATATTGGATTTGGGTTAGCCTCTTATTGATTTAGTGATACTTCCTTGATGATTAGTTGGCTACCAGAGATGCTTTAAGATGTGTTTTGCTTTCTGGTTGACAAAGCCATAATTTTGGAAAAGGTTTTTATTTTAAATTAATAGTTTTTCTGGTTTGAACAAGTCCCGTATGTGACTCCTAAGGTCAAAGATCTTTAAAATGGCAGCCTTGGTTGGACGATCTGGCTCTTTGTGCGCACTGATGTGTGCTAGGAGTTTGGTGGAATAAAATTCAAAAACCCTTAAAATACCTTCCATTTCCACAAAAATACCACTCTTTATTACCTGCTGACTGCAAAGTGTGTGAAGTTGCTATCAGTGTTCTGGCTGAACTGTCGACCCTCCTTGAATGCTGCAGGATTGGTTCCATTGGCTGTACCCACGAATCTTCTACCATAGAGCGCAGACTTCATTTGGTCAGGGTTGATGGCCTGAGGCCAACAGAGTCCTCTGCCACACTACAGGGACCCACTTTGTGGCTCAGAACTTGTATCGGCTCTTTGTTACTAGGCGGTTGACCGAGGGATATCTGAGACTTACTGTGCCTCCAGGGGTGTCGGGACATTCAGTCCCATAATTAGTCTGATTTCCCTGTGCACCCCTTGTGCCAGCACTTGAGGAGACAAAGCTCAACATGTGTATTGTTTACAGAGGCTCTTTACACTGGATCTGCAGCACTTAAAGGCCTCCTGGACTCAGAGGAGAAATTCAATCATCTCTGGAATCGCAGCAATTCAAGGTATCTGATAGCCATCAAACCTCTCTCTCCAACTGAGAAGGACTGGGGCTCTGCTGCCGAACGCAGCGTAGACTGAAGCGCCTCAACTGCTAATTAAGTATTATTGAGCAAGACACCTGCATTTAAACTCAGAAGGAAACAGCACTGCCACATGGGACTTTGAGAAAGACTGTGTTAGTCTGAAACGTGTCAGTAAAGCTGGCAGGGAGATCCAGAGCTTCCATTCAAGGATTTATAGCAGCAGTGTGAATTCAGCTGATTCAGCAGATTTTCCACACCCTACTGTTTTCTTCCTACTTATAATAAAGCAGCTGAAACAAGCAACCCACTTCCCTAATGCTTGCAAGTGTGTCACTTATTTAGAATTCAGGGCCTAATCTCTTTTAGGCGACCAGGTTCTCACAACTCCCCAAGTAGCAAGGGGATATACAGCCCTAACTTGACTTAACGCAAGGGGGAGCACAACTTCAAACATCACTGATGCATCATGGGCAGTCCATAGAGCTTCAAAAAAAAGGCTATAAATACAACTCACTAAATATCATCCCTGATGATGCAGCAAAGCACCACAGCAAAGGGAACTCTGAGACTGAAGACACCTTTGTCCCAAACAGATCTTCATTAGTTTCTGGCCTTGCCCTCTCAGACTGCAATCTCATCTAGCTTGGTGCCCTACTCTCCTCCGTTTTAGGGGTACCGTGTATCAGGGTGTGGAGTCTAACCAGGGATCTGTTATTCACTGGGGTTCCTGATGGTGGGGACAGGATTGGCTGCAGATTCCAGCAGGTCGCGGTCCCTTAGCACAATACTGCAGTGGAGACTACTATAGAACACAAGTTTAGTACAGAGGCCACCAAAATACACCAACAATAAAAGCCAGGCAAGTGAAACAAAACAGGATTCAGAGATCTATAATAGTACTAGGGGATAAAGGATATAGGTAGTGTGCACAAACGTTAGATAAATATAAGAACAGCTGTAAGTACACAGGAAAGACCAGGGGTCAGGTTTACTAAGCTGCAGGAATGGAAAAGTAGAGATATTGCCTATAGCAACCAATCGGTTTCTAGCTAAGCTGACATTTTTTACTATGTAATAGGAAAGTGTGAGCTAGAATCTGATTGGTTGCCATGGGCCACATCTCCACTTTTCCTTTTGTGCAGCTTAGCAAATCTGGCTGTAAGATTATTGATTAATAAGGGAATAGTGATTTATAATGCACAGTTAGTTGTTTCTCCTGGTTTGGTTATCTGTTAAGAAAAAAATGACTGAATGAATGAATGAATGAAAGCACTACTACAGATAGGGGTCTATTTACAAAGGTCGATTTGGCCAAACTCCCGGGACTTTGCCTGTGATTTCTCAATCGCCGTATTCACTAAATGCAAAGTCCTGGGACTTGAGCCTTTAGCCAAATCGACCAGGCAAACATCGATGGACAGAAATCGTCCAGATGTTTGCCATACAAAACATAATTTTTTTAAACACTAAACATACATACAAAACATTATTTTTTTAAACACTAAACACTACATCGCAATACAGTTAGTATAGAACATGGGACCACTAGAGGTAAGCGTACACATTAGGGGGTAATATTAGTCAGGGAAAAGGTTTAACATGGACACATTGTAATGTATATCGGTATGTTTTGTGCACACTGTATTTTTTTTTTTAATACACGCAGCACACAGCGCAGCATGGTTAGAAGCCTTACTATGCTGACGCTGATAGAACTACAAGGCTAAGCAATGCTGAGCCTTGTAGTTCTTAGCCTTGTAGTTTATCAGCACAGCATGGTTAAGGCTTTCAAGCATGCTGCACTTGTTTTTTTTTTTAAACACCCGCGAGTTGCCGTGATTTTTTCAAGGACAAATCATGGTGCTTCTCTATAGAAAAGCACCACAATTTACCCCTTGCAAAATCGCAGCAACTCGCGGGTGTTTAAAAAAAATACAGACAAATGCAGACAACTTGCAGCTTAGTGAATTCGGTGGATTCACGCTGCAAATCACCTGTAAATCGTGGCGAGAAAAATAATTTTCTTGATAATGCAGATATAATAGCACAATAATAGCCAGGGGTACTGGGGTGCAGATGATATAATGCAAATACAAACAAACTGTTCTGATAGAACACAAAAATGACCAGGGGTACTGGAGTGCAGATGGGGAGCACTAACACAAGAGACAGTACAGAATTGCAGATGGAAAAGCACAATAATAACCAGGAATACTGGAGTGCAGATGGTATGGCACAAATACTAGTAGACAGTACTAAAATAACACACAAACACCAGGAAGACAACAGAGCAAGAGAGGAAACCAGGAAGATCCAGGACACGAGGCAGCTCAGGAAACACAGGAGCAGGTGATTGCTACAGGAGCTAAATGATATAACCAACACCTGAGGAAAGGACGGCCAGACATATAAAGGAGCACAGGCCAATCAGTTGGCGAGTTGGAGTGCTGGAGCGAGCAGTGAATGGAAGAGCTGGAGGAATGGTAATGAAGAAAGCTGATCGAGAGACACTAAGACTTCCGGGAGATGGAGCACAGCGTAGACTGAAGCGCCTCAACTGCTAAGTAACCACTAAGACAGGGACGGGAGCTTCTGTGACTAGGTCTAACAGGGTTGATGTGGCAGGCTCAGCGATTCATGACCCCCCGAGGTGAGATATGGCATCCTGAACAGCAGATTGCCTAGCCTTTCCTGGTGATGCTGTTAATAAAATTCTACATCACCTGGACTCTCTACCTATGAAATGTGACCTGCATGATTTAGAACAAAGAATTCGATACAAGCTCCAAACACAAGTTGGAACTCACCCCACGCTGCCAGAGTCTCAGGCCTAGAGAAGGCTCATGAGGAACAGGCCTCAGTAGCGAATCACCTCCAGCAGTCCCTGGAACCTTTGAAAGTGTAATATTAAGTTATAGTTGGTGCTTTTTTCCCCCCTAAGCTTGAGAGCCACACAAGACAGCAATTCTGTACTTCACCACCACCCAGCAGATCTCACCTACTTTTATAACACTCTGAACAGATTTCATTCTCCCGCTAGCACAGATCTGTATATGCATCAACATCCACCAACCCACCTCACCAAAAAGAAAGGGTGAATGTCCAGAGGAACAGACAGAGTACACAACCCAACCGAGAACTAACATAAATCAATGAGACAGGAAACAGTCCACCTTCGCATGTCCATGGATTTAATCCAATGGCCCTATGGAAAAGTTTCAGAATTTTGTAAGTCTCTGCCAGCAAGGCGCACCTGTGATCACTGGGCATCTACCTCCCCTCTCCAGCCCCCCTTCCCCATGTTCCCTCTGTAGGAGCTGTATAAGGAGCTGCATGAGTTTAAAATGTTTCCATTTTTTCCATGTTGAAGGTTGTTAGTTGGAAAAATTTGTCAGACCATTTGGTACTAGGAGGAAGAGCAAGATAGCTTTGAGCCCTGTGGGCAAAACAGACATTTCTGAATATCTTTGTTGTTGAATATCTACGTTGTTCCTAGGACTTAGCCATTTTTTTGCTTTGTAGCTGAGTTTAGTGTATCTTAGATGTTATTTTGCTTCCTCTTTAGCATTTTTAAGGTACTCATATTTTGTCTGCCATGAAGGGAGGTAGAAAAAAAGGGAGAATTATGCTTACCTTCATCCAGTTTCTTTGATAAAATTACATGACAAAATTCCTATCAAATAATTTTACAATTTTTTCCTAAGGAAATGGGAGATATAAAAAGACAAGGTTTAAAGCTGGGTACACACTATGGGCTGGATCCAGATTTAAGAAGGAGCTTGAAATTAAGGACCTGATTCAGAGATTGAAAATAAGAACTTAAAGTTACACCTGGGCTAAACCACGTTGATTTCAGGGGAGTCAAATTTCATTTGTTGCAACAGTATTATAGTTAAAAGGTGATGTTTCCCAGCTCAAGTCTAATTAGCAGTTTAAAAGTGAAGCTGATCAGGTATCTGTGTGCAATAAGTAAAAGCAAAGCATTCTCCCTGCATGCATAGAATAAAATTAACTTGACTCCCCCTGAAATCAACATGGTTTAGCCCAGGTGTAACTTTAAGTTCTTATTTTCAATCTCTGAATCAGGGCC
>WWET01000292.1:544371-557242 GCA_011038615.1 Limnodynastes dumerilii
ATCCCGTTTCCCAAGCCCCCCCCCCCCTTTTTATTACTGCTGCAATAATTCCCCCCAAGTACAAAGTAAACACTCCCCACAAAAATTAAAATAATATGTTGTGGGGTTCCCTTTCCCATTTATAAACCTAGTGACGGAAGCAGAAAATCCGGGACAGCACCAGTGCAAGCTCCCTCCACAGTGATTCTTGCCAAACGATAGTCAGTTGGTTCCCCCAGGGGAACAAAATATGTGTGGCCTCCACTCCTGTATACAAACTAGTCTCAATAGCATAAGAGCTCTTCCCACTATCCATTGGCTTTTGGGATAATGTGTAAAAAAAAAAAGTTAGCAATTTTGTAACTACAGCTGCTACCATGGGTAGGTAACTAAAAGGGCTGAAAGCGCTGACACTAGTAAAACAACGGTAAATATAGTTCCACAAGGAAAAATGTGATTAAATTAAAAAGGACACATTTTATTAAAAAATAAAAAATTGCCTGATTTGCCCTAGTTTAATATCTACCAATATCCATAGGTCATGCAATATGTAATCTAGCAGGGTTGGCAAAATAAAAGAACTCTTCTCCCATAATGACAGCTGCATCTGGTGGATGGGTAAGTCCAATAGCTGTTCTATGGGATCGCCATTCTGATAGAGCAGTTCTCCTGACAAGAAAAGGGTCCCAATAGAATGGACATGGAGGGGTGCAGAGAATGTCAACCTAATGTCCGAACAATCAATGATTTCTCTGGCACTGTGGCTCTGAAATCTAGTCTGATGACAGCTTACATGTTTGTGGGGAGGTATAGAGGGAAAGAAGTGTGCCCAGAGAAAATACTTCAGGAGTCAAATTCATGACTACAGCGCAACACTTCCCATTGTGTCGTTGTACTTTAAAAAGTGCTACGTAATCTGCTGGTGCTATATAACAACCTGTTAATAAATAAACTAAACATGTACAACATGCATCGCATTTTACAGAATAATACCAGCACTGGAAAAATGCGGTTCTCAATTTCTCTCCATTGAGTATGATCTGGTGCTTTAGGGCCGTATTCAGAGAACCAGTTTTTAAAGTACGCAATTATACGCACGCACAGCACAAGGTAACACTCACCAACAACCCTGACACTCCCCTCTCCCGGACGTGCTGTCGGCCACTTACGAGTGCCTAGACTACTCTGTTTTTTCCGGGTGTACTTGCGTGCATATATGTCCTCAGTCTGTACGATTCTTTATAACCGCGCCTCCATGCGTTCATTTAAATGCCTCCCCCCACCTACTTTTTTTTTATTTTCCCGTGCGTCGGAGATGCGTGCGTATGTCCCCAACTGCAATTCACAAGTACGTCTGTGAGGTTACTTATGTGCGTATAGTCTACATAAAGTACGTAAATAAAGTTACTACACATGCGCAGTTGATCCGTTCCTAAAAATACGCACACAACTCTCCTCGAAAACGGATCTCTCTACGGCCCTTAGGCTCTAAATATCAGAACCTCTTTACAAGAGCATAACTGTAGAGCTTAAATTGCATTGCACATTTTTGGTTGGAAGATTTTGGACGCCCTGTTATATAATCTTACACACTTGTACTCAAAGATAGACGGAATGTATTTTGCTTTATGTGTTCAAACTTGCAAACAAAGTTTTTTTGCTTTTAGTAATAGTGTGTTTTATCTTACTGTTATTATGTAAATCCCTGAGGACTTGCAGACTCATCCTTCCAGATCTGGAAATAGATGTAGGTTGTTATACAAGTGGGAACATGTTGGACTGCTAGTCGTGAGAAGGGTGAATACTGCACATTCTATATTAGCTGGAATAAAGAGATCTCTCTACTGTGATTTCATACACTATTTGAATTACATATTTCATCATATTAATAGTACAAGAATGCAGACTGCTATTCAATTTATAGACTAGAAAATGACAGATATTGAGAGCTTATATTTCAATCAAAGTTGCTTTTTTATTTGTAATGTTTATATGATACAGATCATTTTGTTTGAATGTTACTTAGATAGACATTTTTGCACACCACCCATCTAGGAAAAAATAAAGGGGCGTATTTAAAAAGATTTGTGGAAATGCAATGAAACCAGTCACTTGGTCCTGCTGCAATGCTGCACATTTCTCTGGTCTCTCACCAGATAATTTATCTTTGGCAGTGGTAACAGTCATATAGGACCTGATTCAGAGATAAAGCTTTAAGAAAGTATGTATGCATGTATCTGCACCTATCTTAAAGCTCTCTACCACGCCACCTCCTCCTTAGTTTACGATCCAAGGGCACTTAAGGAGGGAAACCATAGATGCATGAAGGGGCGGGGCTTAATGGTGCAATTTATGCAAATCATGTCATTAAGTCCCGCCCCTTGACTATCAATTACCCCTTTCAGGGTTTCATAGGGATGGGAGAGGGGCTAGATGACGCAATTTGCATCATTAAGTCCCTCGCTGTCCCTAGCAACACTAGTAAACTAGTGTTGCCAGGCAGGGGGGCAGGACTTGAGGCCGTGGTTTCATGGAAACCACAAGCCTCAAGTCCCTTGTGGGACATGTGCCGACTCTCCCGGGATACTGGGAGTACTGCCCGAATTTCGGGAATCTCCGGGACATTCCGGGAGAGTCAGCAACTATGCTTAAGAGTTCCCTAGGGTTTCCCTAACTTCCCGTTCGTATTTTCCTTCCTAAGGACGAATGGTCTTTATCCTACCCCGCCCTCTACGACTCCTTTCCATATATCCCCCCTCCCACACATCGTGATTTTTTCTTGAGGAGGCACTGGCATGTAGCCCA
This sequence comes from Limnodynastes dumerilii, assembly GCA_011038615.1. NCBI lineage: Eukaryota > Metazoa > Chordata > Amphibia > Anura > Limnodynastidae > Limnodynastes > Limnodynastes dumerilii. The sequence continues at coordinate 547,156 of WWET01000292.1, forward strand.
CTTTAAAGACCGCACATAGTCAATTTATGTACCAATGTGGTACATAGATTGCGTAAAAGACCTTCTATGCATGCGTAGTAGGTCATTTCTTAAAGGACCGCACTTAAGAAGCCAGAGCTTCAAGTTTAAATCAGGTCCATTGTGACAAAATATTTGCACGTGCAGAGGAAGAGGGATCAGGCCTTTGTCAGCTGCTAAATAAAACTTATCATTAACTTAACATTGTATGAAAGTTAGGATAATAGCAGACCCTCTAAATGAAGCCACTTGTAACTCTCTGGACCACATAAAGTTGAGTGGACAGGATGGTTTTTAACATACGTGAAACTCTTTTAGCATTGCACATGTGCAAAAAAAATGCATATGCAAATAAGTGTGGTAGGATTCAGGATAAATGGCAGCTTACATTTGCAGGGTGGTACAAGTGTTCCCATGTTGGTTGTGGGCGCTGGCAGCTTTCAGATTTGAGTAAAAAAATATATATAAATATGCATGATATTTCTAAGTGTTTCTAAGTGTATCAACCTGCAGATCCTGGTGCCAGTACATCCACACATAAAAGATGCCAGACGATCTTTGAAAATTTGTTGTCATTAGATTCCGCTTGCATGTGGACTGTAAACACATACTTTTAACAATATTAAGCACACAACCAGGGCCGTCATCGAGATGGGGGGTTTCCAGGCTTGGAGTCCTGGGTCCAAGTGATTGTTGGACTCACTTTCCCAACCAATCAGAGTCTAGCTCTTACTTTGCTAACACATACCAGAAAATGTCAGCTAGAATCTCCTTCTTTCCCGTAGCTTAGTAAATCTGGCCCCTGGAGTGCTGCACTAGGTTATGGGAGGACTTCCCTGCACAATAGCCCTCTGTGATTCATTTCTTAAGGTACATAGCACTATTTATGACATCACAACATGTGACACACAACCCTGCATGAGGACATCTGCATCTTGGATGCATTACTACCTTGTCCTGACAGCAGCTATTTATTGTGGTCTTCCTGGTGGAGACACAAATTATGGGCAACATACAGCGATTCACAGTTTTCTCTTGTCATTGTCCAGGGTGAATTTTAGTAGATTCTAATCTAGTATCAGCAATATAAGGTCCATACTTAGATCCTGTGTATAATAATTTGACATTTGCATTATGTGATTGTGATGAAACGAGGGGGACAGAAGACTACAGTTAACCTGCATCTCGTTTTACATAAGGACATGGTACTTTTATCCCTGGTCTACCCTGCAGATGTAAATGTGTAATTTATAGCTTATAGCGTGTTCAGTGTTTATTGTGATGTGTGTCAGACTGTCCTAGTGTCCAGTGACAGAAAACAGGTGAGGGTGCTGCATCTTCACCTGTCCCCCCCTCTCTCTACAGGAAGCAGGCGAGTGGGCTGTATCTTCACCTGCCCCCCTCTCTCTACAGGAAGCAGGTAATGGGGCTGCATCTTCACCTGCCCCCCCTCTCTCTACAGGAAGCAGGCGAGTGGGCTGTATCTTCACCTGCCCCCCCTCTCTCTACAGGAAGCAGGCGAGTGGGCTGTATCTTCACCTGCCCCCCCTCTCTCTACAGGAAGCAGGCGAGTGGGCTGTATCTTCACCTGCCCCCCCTCTCTCTACAGGAAGCAGGCGAGTGGGCTGTATCTTCACCTGCCCCCCCTCTCTCTACAGGAAGCAGGTGAGTGGGCTGTATCTTCACCTGCCCCCCTCTCTCTACAGGAAGCAGGTAATGGGGCTGCATCTTCACCTGTCCCCCCCCTCTCTCTACAGGAAGCAGGTAATGGGGCTGCATCTTCACCTGTCCCCCCTCTCTCTACAGGAAGCAGGTAATGGGGCTGCATCTTCACCTGTCCCCCCTCTCTCTACAGGAAGCAGGTAATGGGGCTGCATCTTCACCTGTCCCCCCTCTCTCTACAGGAAGCAGGTAATGGGGCTGCATCTTCACCTGTCCCCCCTCTCTCTACAGGAAGCAGGTAATGGGGCTGCATCTTCACCTGTCCCCCCTCTCTCTACAGGAAGCAGGTAATGGGGCTGCATCTTCACCTGTCCCCCCTCTCTCTACAGGAAGCAGGTAATGGGGGGAAACCAACAGTCATCTCAGGGTTATCGTTGGAAAACTGGATTAATATGGACGGACAGGGGTTGAGGTGAGACCTCTGCCAGTGAGAGAGACCTGAGAAGTGCCACAAGGACTTGCCACAGACTTTACCAGCTCGCTGGCACTGTGGTGTTTGGGGAGCCTGCCAAAAGCAGGGAGCCTGAGACTCAGCGCCCCACCAAATAAAGTGGAGAGCATTGACTGAGCGGCTGGGGCCCTCAAGACATTGACCCGGACAGGACTCTGCAGCATCAGCCGGTGACTGTATGGACTTTATTGCTGGTTAGAGACTCTCAGGGACCTCACAGGAACGGGTGCTGGTACTGATGTGTTTGGGTATTGTGGGCTAGATCCTGACCGATAGGCACCTTACAGGCGTCCAAAGTCATTACGGCTGACAACGTAGAGGGGAGTGAGGGGCTGTCCCCTTGTAAATGAGGGGACAGCTTCTCTCCCATAAGCCGCGGTGTGCTTAACAAGAGTTACGTACACCGACCCATACGACGACATAAGATGTTTGTGCGCATGCTGTATGTAATTTCACAGTTGTATGAACCTGATGATCTGGGCCTTTGTTATAGATATATGGCCTGATCCAGACCTATGCTGTAACACTGAGCGTTCTAATGCTCAGCGTAACGGCAGCTCACTCCCCCGACACTCCCCCTGCTTGAAGTGTATTTACACTTCCTTACGCCGGCTGAAGGCTACCCTAACTGCAGCCAGCGTAAGGGAGTATAACTACGCTGGGACGGCAGCGTTACCACGATAACGCCGCCCTCCCAGCCTCATTACCCTCTCTCACCCCGCCTCCCTACACTAACCTGAATGTAGTAACACTGGGGGATGCCCTCTCCAGCGTTACTACGGCGCTGCTACGGATGTCCGATCCATGATCGGGCATTGCCGTAGCTACGCCGGGCAACATCTGCCCGGAGCATGCGCAGATCGGCTTTTAAGCTGGCCGGCGTAGTAACCAGCGTAGGCCTGGATCAGGCTTTTAGTTACTGTCTTTATTGCCTAGTTACCATTGTTACTGTTTTGATGCAATAAAGGCATTATTATTAGACCCTTCTCTCCTCTTTACCTGTGTGACTGCTGTACCTAAGGACCAGGCAAATCCGGCAACTCTGTATCTGACCCCTGGTATCCTGACAGTGATCATTAACAGAAATAGGTACCCACAAACAGATAAGAAAATGGTATAATGGTCAAATAAACATAATCTTAAAATATCTTAAGATTCCTTCTTAGCTGCTATAGGCTACAGAAAACAAAAGACAGATTGGAAACTTAGAGCGACCATGGAGCAAATTCTGGCAGTGGGCAATGCCTATGCTGCCATACTGGTGCCAATCATTTCCCAAAACATAGTACATCCTAGTGATATACAATACAAGGAACTTTTTAATAATGCTGAACAATACAAAGAGCTTCCTAGTGATGACCATACAATATAGTTTATACTATAAACATAATTAGCTACTATGCTGACATAGGAGCTGATCCAGAGCTGTTCTTCAGTCTGTTTTTCATATGGAAGTGTAGTTGGAATATGCTGCCCATCCGCCTGTGTCCGCATCTGTGTGCTCTGCGCTAGTAGAACAAGGAATTCCACAATATTTAATTGAGAATAAGGGTATTTAGCTCACTTCAATAGGCGCAGTAGGTGCATAAGCAGCTTATGATTTACACTATCCACTGACATGGCATAAGCAAAATGTTGCTACTATGCCCTGGCACTGGTATAAATCAATTTAACGGCTGTTTTCATAGTGATACATTTAAAAGAAAAACCAATTCATAGGAAAATGGCAAAGACTGTGGCAATACAACCTGCAACCTATGCCCGAGTGTGGGTCCCCATACCGAACGGCTCTGTTTCAAACTGGCTGGGATATCAATTGGTTATGTCTCAATGAGGCATAGCAATCAATCCTCAAAGCACCGAACACTGTGCTCCGAAAGGTGAGTTTCCCCCAACCCGCTCCTTACCCAAACCCTAAGTCTCCCCCACACACAGCCTAATCCTAAGTCCCTCCTGCAGCCTAACCCTAGATCTCCCCCTGCGCTGCCGAACCCTAAGTCCTCGGCAGCCTAACCGCTGCCTAGGCCCCCAGCGGCGGCGCTTCCGAAAGTGAATGGGTGAGTATGTGAATCGCATACTCACCCATTCATAAAAAATAATTCTGAGAGGGTTTGCATTCGAAATAGGGACAGCCGGAAAACAGCTTTCAGCTGTCCCTAATTCGCAATGCGAGCCTTCGCAGCGGGGACTAGCAACGCCTCTGCCCAATAAGCACCATCTGCTGGGGTTACACGCCTGCACTTTTAATTTACGCATAGGATATATAGCACATCTGAATTTCTTGTCCGCAAAAACTATGGAACAGCCTTATAACTGGTAAATATGTTTAATATATAGCCATATCAAGACCTTTCCTTGTATGGTCAAATCTCCTAATCTCGGACTAGCATCTTAGTATTAATAATATATACTTTTAGTTTTTCCCCACTGCAAGGAGTGACAAGCCTGGCTAGCATGCAGTGTGTTAAAAACGTTTTTCATCGTAAATGGAATCTTGCGGTACAAGCAAATGCTGTTTGCTGTGTTGGCGCTTTACGGAGGACAGTGCTGTTGGGACCTTTGGATACACAGTACTGTGTATGGTCTATTTTCTGCATACAGTGAAAGTCTGCCTGACCTTGGGAGCAATTCTCTGCAGACCACTGGGTATCCTTGAACCTTTGTATTACTATATCATGCAGGACCACTAGTACATTGGACAGCACCTGCGTCCATGCTAACACTTGTTTTCATTCAGTTTGCTGTGGATTACAGTTTACTATGGATTACTATGGTAATTTGTGTCTAGAGATACTTGTTCGCAATAAATATTTTTGCCCATGATATAAGATCTATTGGACTTTGATTGATTTATGGGTTGTCCTGGTATTTGGGTTATCCATTAACCTTTTTGTGTCTATTATACTTATAGTTTTGGTTCGAAGATTTTAAACCACACAACAAGCAGACTTAAGAAGGAGCTTGAAATTAGATGCTCCTGGGCTTAACCATGTGGATTGCAGGGGAGTAAAATTACATCTGTTGCAAACAGTATTAGAGTTGAGAGGTGATGTTTCCTATCCCAAGTCTAAATAACAGTGTGATAGTAAAGCTGGTCAGTATCTGTGTGCAGTAAGCAATTCAAAGATATATCCCTGCATGCAAAGAATACAATTACCTTGACTCCCCCTGCAATCAACATGGGTTTGCCCAGAAGTAACTTTCCTCTCTTATTTTCAAGCTCCTTTTTAAGTCTGGATCCAGCCCAATGTTATAATATATATTTCAAGCTTTTCTTTTTAATCTTTTTAAAGTTTTATTATATTAAAAGACAAATATAGCACAGAAAAAAACACTTATTATGAAGGCACATATGACCAATGAGACAGAACCTTGTAACATTCAACACTTTGAATCAACAGTAAAAGATGTTATAAATTGGCTGTGCCATTGTCAAGAGTCCAAATAACATAAAAACAAAGTAATGGAAGAAGAAAAAAAGGGGGAGATGAGAAAAGAAAGGGATGGGAAGTAGGATAAAGCAATCAATGTTGGTAGGAATAAGAAACATAAGTGGGAAAATCACTGGGGGAATTCAATAGTGTGGTACAAGAAAAACAATTTTACAACATATAGTATATGCAGATGCAGTATGTAGGGAAGAGACCCCAAATTCCAATCTGTTAAAAAAAATCAACCCATGGTAAAAAAAAAGCAGTAAAAAATTATGTGGAAGGGATATATATATATTTGAGTAATTTCTATCTACCATAGTAGTAAGTCTGTTATTCTCATATACATATCGCGGTCCAGTGACATCAGAGTGGGCACCCGCATCTGATGCGTTCAGAGCCGCGATCTCTGCGTGTCACAACCTGATCCACTCTTGAGAAGGTACTTTGGGAATTGGGGTAAGTTATATATTCACTGCTTTTGTTCATTGTATTTTATGTTCCACGAGGAAAGGTGAAGCAAATACCCGCAACGTCGGAACCACTGTAATTGTGTGAAGTAATTTTTTCTCTGATATGTCGGTTCACTGATTGTGTATATTTGTGTGGATGCTATCTACCCTAACTTGGCACCAGAGACTGTTGCTGCATTATGAACTTTATATAGGTGTGCCTACTATATCGAAGGATATATTTGTGGTCGCTTGATTGCTACTACTAGTGGAGCACCCTGAATCGTTATCTTTATCCTGAACTTACCCTGAAACAGGGAGTCCTTCTCAACTGTCAATGTCTGAACATCCAGCATGCAGTCCAAGAGCACAGATCCCTTTGGATGAAACTTTATCTTTTTCAGACCCCGATGCGGCACGGATTCTTTTTACTGACAATCTGACCCAAAGTGGAGGCGCAGCCACTCACACTGATATATTCAGGGATTGGCTTCGTTTAAAGAAGAAGGAGGTTAATTACCTCTTCCATGGCATCACTTTATCAGACTATTTCCATGCTAAAAAAATACCTCGCGGTTTTAGAGTAAAAAATGTCCCCACAATCGGACGCAATAATACTGACTTTTGCCGTAAGTGAATAGCCATATTAAATAAGTGCTCTATGGACCTGATACTTTTGGTAATAAATGAAGCTAAAAATTAGCTACAGAAGATGAGACCAATTGGATGCTTAAACTTAAGGAACAAACGGAGTCATACAGAAATGAATTTATGAAGTTCAAAAAACTAAATTAGAAGTGGTTAATTCGGATTACGCTAGCTGTAGAGTGTATCCATGGCTTACTGGCTATGAAGATGCCAGCAAATTCCAATTTAAGGGTAGACGATGGCACAGAGTCCAACCTTTATCAGACACAGAAACTCCTCCATCAGCCAGCTCTGCGGGTGACAGCAATAACCAATTAAGTGACTCCAGTACCAACTCTGCACAGAGGCCCCCTTTAGGGGTGAGCACCAGGTCTCAAAGAGGCCTGGACGCAAGACACGCAGAGGGGGCCAGGGGCGGCATAAGAAGACGATGACGTCTTCAGTAATTTTTTATCTTTTTCTCATCGAGTTTTGTCCATAGCCGAGACCAGCGTGCTTAATAAAGGCTTATCATTCATCCCAACTGTTCCACACAACAGTTTTCAGTGGAAAATTGATACCATGAAGCTACAAAGGTCATTAAAATTGAAGGAATTCTTTAAGGATAGAGACACATCCATTGCGGAGCCACATTTTTTTAGAGCTTCATCTAAATTCGATCCACATTCCACCAATGCCTCCATCAAAACCTTCTCATGGCTGATTGAGCAGAGTGCGGACAATACGGTTAATTTACACATATTCCACAATCTTACATTGGATGAAAGAAAGGCATTGAAGGACCTTCAATCCGACCGCTCGATCGTTATAAGACCTGCCGACAAGGGAGGAGCCCTGGTGATCCAGGACCGTACGGACTATATAGATGAGCTTAACCGCCAACTATAGGATTCTGATGTCTACATACAGTTGCTCACTGATCCTGCTAGTACATACAAAAGTGAGCTTGATACTTATATTGCAGGTGTGATTACTGAGGGTCATATTGATCGCAAAGTTGCTGACTACTTAATGACCCAATTTCCAGTCAGACCCATTTTGTATAGTATCCCAAAGATACATAAGCATAGTACCAAACCTCCGGGAGGTCCAATCATCTCCGACCGGGGATCTTTATACCATAAGGTGGCAATCTGGCTAGATTCATTTTTACAACCTCTCGTGCAGACCAGCAGGTCTTACCTGAAGGACACGACTGATTTTCTTAATAAAATTGCTGATCTTGGTCCACTGCCTGAGGGATGTGTAATGGCAACCGTGGACGTTGTCAGTTTATACATGTCTATTCCTCACCAGGAGGGCCCTTCTACCATTCAAATGACACTTACGCAGTCTGAGACTTACTGTGGACCTCCATGTGAGTTTATTGTCCAACTTTTGAAACTTACTCTTACGCGCAACTATTTCCTATTCAATGGGTGCTTTTATGTTCAGAAATCTGGCTGTGCAAAGGGTTCAAATGTGGCCCCATCGTTGGCTAATTTATTTATGTCCCAGTATGAGGATTGTCACTTTTATAGTGACCCCAGATTTGTGAAGCACTGTCTGTTTTATACCAGATTCATTGATGACTTGTTCATCATTTGGCAGGGCGATCAGGAATTATTGGTAGCCCTCTTACAGGAACTTAACACCATTTCTAGCCCTATTTGATTTACTTACTCTATCGATGCTGAGACAATACATTACCTTAATAAGTGCCTACGCCAATCAGAGAGCGTCATCACCACAAACGTCTTCCATAAACCTACAGACAGAAATAACCTTTTGTTTGCTACTTCTCACCATCCCTTGGCTCTCAAATGGAGGTTACCTGTTTCCCAGATGTTTAGGGTGCATCGAATCACCAATGATGAAGCAGCATGGGATGCACAGATAGATAGAGTTATTGATCAATTCTCTGAGCGTGGGTATTGTCTACAAGACTTATTGACCACTAAACAAAGGGTGAAGAATATTAACAGATCACAAACCCTTCAACAAACACACAGAGAAAATCAGGGTTCAGACCTTCAGTGTATCTAGTCATCTTACTAAGAGGGCTGGAAAAAATAGCGTGGCCCATCATCACAACGGATCTGGAACTGCCTAATATGAAAAACCTATGTTTGATGCCTAGTTATCGTAGAGGCAAGAATCTTTGGGACTTACTGGTACATATGGACGTTACAGAATATCCAGTTCTGCATAGAAAGAAGGGATGCTTTCCCTTTGTCAGCTGTCTCACGTGTAGGAATATGGTGGCCGGCAGTTCTTTTATACACCCACACAGTAACAAGAAAAATAGAATAAACCATTACGTCATGTGTACCACTACACATGTTGTCTACATTATTATGTGCCCTTGCACAATAATTTTGAGTCCCTGGAGGACTTTAGAGATTATCCCTCTGATGTTTTCACTTTGAGCACCTCCTTTCCTGAATACTTATGTGTTCTGAGTGTGTGGGCTGTACACCCTGTCTGTGGTGTCTGCAGTAAAGTTGATACGGTTTTTCCCTCCTTCTGGCTACAGAGTATCGTCTAGTCGTGTGAGTTTAGCACCATTGATAGCCTGTCAACAATTGAGTTTTTTTTATGCATGGGCTGCCTGGCTTGATGCTTCCCCTCTCCATGTTTCAACACATGGATTATTGTTTTTGTGTGTGTGATCTAGAGAACTTTGGACATCAGCAGGTTTGCATCGTATCTATCTGTGATCATTATATTTTTATGGTTGGGATTCATTGATGTCATGTTTAGCTATATAAAGGATTTATTAGTACCTGAATAGGGTGCTTTCTAGGATTCCTTACTTTTTCCACACCAGTAGCGATATGATTATTATGACTAACAGTAGGTTTAGCAGCGATATGGTTAGTATGACTAATAGGTGTATGTATGGTGATTGTTTCTATTATTCAAACAGCATGTTTTATCTTCTTTTATTCATTATGCCTCATTTTGCCTTGCATAATAGCTAGCTATTTATTAGCCCTTTAATGTTTGAGTAATTTCTATCTACCATAGTAGTGAGTCTGTTCTTCTCATATACATTTGCCATGTTATGGTTCAGTCTTTTTATGTTTAGTTTTGTATTTTCACTTTATGGTGTTCCCACTAATTGTTGACAGGATGGCTTGACAGTGGTATTGCGGTCCAGTGACGTCATAGTGGGCGCCCGTGTCTGATGCGTTCAGAGCCGCGATCTCCGCGTGTCGCAACCTGATCCACTCTTGAGGAGGTACTTTGGGAATTGGGGTAAGTTATATATTCACTGCTTTTGTTCATTGTATTTTATGTTCCCTGAGGAAAGGTGAAGTAAATACCTGAAACGTCTGAACCATTGTAATTGTGTGAAGTTGTTTTTTCTCTGATATGCCGGT
>WWET01000292.1:557754-572796 GCA_011038615.1 Limnodynastes dumerilii
AAACTGCTACTCTGAGACCGCACCCCCTCTCAGCTGCAATCTCAGAGACTTTAAACCACATATCCAAAATGGAGGCAGCTACAAATCAGTTTATAAAGTAATATATATAACCGGTGCACAAGGCAAGGAGAATTTGTACAAAAAACAAATGGAGGTTGGAATTACCCAGCAACTCATTATAACTTTCTATCTTTAAAATAAAAGTCAGAGAATTAGTTACATACATCTGCAGGTATATGATAAGCCACCAACCACTTACAAGGCTATCTCTCTATTGTTGTGTTCCTAACTCTAAAACTGTCAGAGTCCCAACTTTGGGTCATATATCATGTATTTTTAAATTGAGAGCTCACCCCTGGCAGAGGTCCCCAAGTCTCCAAAACTGTCACTCTGAAACGGCGACCCCTGTCAGCTGCTATCCCAGGCATGATTTGAAACAAACAAAGAAAATGGAAGTTGCTCAAATCAATTTATAAGGTAATATGGTGTAGGTGATGTAAGGAAAGGGGAGTTTACACAAATACAAACAGTAGGCTCCAGCACTCTTGCAATTAAGGGGATGAGCTCTCAATTCAAAAATACATGATATATGACCAAAAGTTGGGACTCTGACAGATATATATATATATATATATATATATATATATATAGTACCGGTATAGTATTCTCTGGTGACAGTTCAAAGAAAGTCTCGTCGTACGATGAATAAGGTAGTAAAAAGTTTAAAACGGATTTTCAATCCTGAGTTAAGCCTCAGGCTTTAGTGAATTGGTTTCTCTCTGTACACAAGGTCCTGTTAAAGACCGCTGCTCCCCTCCTATAGGACTGGTCTTTGTCTGGTCCAAACAGTATCTAGGAAATGGAAAAAAAGAGGGGGCACTCCATAGTGTAAAACCTTTTATTTAGAAACAAAGTTACAAAAGTTATTCAGCGTGCCATTAGAATCTCTCTATCCGAGAGAATCAGCACAAAACAATATGTCTCACACGTGGGGAAAGACCGCGCATCACTCTGAATACAACGGCTTCCAAAGTAGCTTCTCACATGTATATGGGCTCAAGATCCTCGTATATGTACACTACCATTCAAAACTTTGGGGTCACCCAGAAAATTTTGTTTTTACATGAAAACTGACTTTTATTTATCAAATGAGTTGCAAAATGAATAGAACATATAGTAAAGACATTGTCAAGATTAGAAATAATGACCTTTTTTTAAATAATAATTTTGTCCTTCAAACTTTGCTTTCGTCAAAGAATGCTTCTTTTGCAGAAATTACAGCATTGCAGACCTTTGGCATTCTAGCTGTTCATTTGTTGAGATAATCTGAAGAAATTTCACCCCACGCTTCCTGAAGCACCTCCCACAAGTTGGATTGGCTTGATGGGCACTTCTTGCGTACCATATGGTCAAACTGCTCCCACAACAGCTGAATGGGGTTGAGATCTGGTGACTGCACTGACCACTCCATTATAGACAGAATACCAGCTGCCTGCTTCTTCCTAAATAGTTCTTGCATATTGTGGAGGTGTGCTTTGGGATATTGTCCTGTTGGAGGATGAAATTGGCTCCAATCAAGTGCTGTCCATAGGGTATGGCATGGCATGGCATTGCAAAATGGAGTGATAGCTTTCCTTATGCAAAATCCCTTTTACCTTGTACAAATCTCCCATTTCACCAGCACCAGCACCAAAGCAACCCTAAACCCTTGACAGATGGCGTCAGGCACTCTTCCAGCATCACTTGTTCTGCGTCTCACAAATGTTCTTCTGTGTGATCCAAACACCTCAAACTTCAATTTGCCTGTCCATAACACTTTTTTCCAATCTTCCTCTGTCCAATGTCTGTGTTCTTTTGCCCATATTAATCTTTTCCTTTTATTGGCCAGTCTCAGATATGGCTTTTTCTTTGCCACTCTGCCTAGAAGGCCAGCATCCCGGAGTTGGCTCTTCACTGTAGACAATGACACTGGCGTTTAGCGTGTACCATTTAATGAAGCTGCCAGTTGAGGACCTGTGAGGTGTCTATTTCTCAAACTTGAGACTCTAATGTACTTGTCTTCTTGCTCAGTTGTGCACCGGGGCCTCCCACTTCTCTTTTTACTCGGGTTAGAGCCTCTTTGTGCTCTTCTCTGAAGGGAGTAGTACACACCGTTGTAGGAAATGTTTAGTTTCTTGTCAATTTTTCGCATGGAATATCCTTCATTTCTAAGAAGAAGAATAGACTGTCGAGTTTCACATGAAAGTTCTCTTTTTCTGGCCATTTTGAGAGTATAATCGAACCCACAAATGTGATGCTCCAAATACTCAACTAGCTCAAAGGAAGGTCAGTTTTATAGCTTCTCTAACGAGCAAACCCGTTCTCAGCTGTGCTTACATAATTGAACAAGTGTTTTCAAGGGTTTTCTAATCATCCATTAGTCTTATTTTGTGATTAGCAAACACAATGTACCATTAGAACACTGGAGTGATGGTTGCTGGAAATGGGCCTCTATACACCTATGTAGATATTCACTTAAAAACCAGACGTTTGCAGCTAGTATAGTTATTTTCCACATTGACAATGTATAGAGTGTATTTCTGATTAATTTCTGATTAATTTAATGTTATCTTCATTGAAAAATACAGTGCTTTTCTTTCAAAAATAAGGAAATTTGAACGGTAGTGTACATAGTCCAATAAGCGGCACTCCAAGAATTCATACAAATGAAACACAAGTACAACGTATCTACTGACGTTTCAGTACTTTAATTCAGTACTAAATTAAAGCACTGAAATGTCGGTAGATACGTTGAGGGGAAAAAGGAGCACTTAAAAGATTTACCAGTAATCCAGAACTTATAATAAAACAAGCGGATAAGGGTGGAGGGGTGGTCCTGATGGATAGGGCCCGTTATGTGAAAGAGGTCAAACGCCTTTTAGATGACGTGGCTTCCTATAACAAATTAGACAAGGACCCCACTAGTGAATTTTTACTATTGTTGTAGACGCTGCTTTCAAAGGGCCTAGAGGGGAACTGTATCTCAAAACAAGAATATGAGTACCTTATGAATAGGACACCAAGGGTGGCAACTTTTTATTTTTTACCGAAGATCCACAAGGACAGAGCCAATCCCCCAGGCTGTCCCATCATCTTGGGGATTGGATCTGTCTCTTCAAGGATCTCGGAATATGTGGATACATATATAAAGAAATACGTGTGTCAATTAGACTCATACCTGAAGGATTCTACACAAGTTCTCCAGTTGGTGGAGAATTTGGAGTGGAAATCTGGCTATAATTTCTGCTCCATCAACGTCAAAGCCCTGTATACCTCCATTCCTCATAAAAAAGGACTGGAGGTTCTAAAAGAAGTACTGAACTTAGACCCCACCCTCTCTGCAACTAAAGTCCAATTTTTATTGGGCTGTGCATAATTTGTCTTGAAGTGCAACTATTTTCAATTTCTAGATGAGTATTATCTTCAAGTTACCAGGACGGTGATGGGCACGATTTCCGCTCCCAGTTTTGACAATCTCTATATGGGGAACTGGGAGCAAGATTGTGTCCAGAGCCGTCTTGATGAGTTGCCATTCAGAGTCTATAAGAGATATATAGACGATTTGTTATTGGTATGGGAGGGTGGCCTTTTGAAGCATTTGTGGCGGATATTAATGACAACAATTTTGGTTTACAATTTACAGCCACCTTTGCAGGTACCAAAATAGATTTTTTGGACCTGACCCTGTCAGTCCCAGGCCCTCAGGCTACTAACATAGGGCCTGATCCTAAACTACGCTGATGCGCTGTGCTTACTAAAGCACAGCGTATCGGCGTTAACTTACCCCGACACTCCCCCTGTGTGGGCCAAGGGTTAATCCACGAAGGTTAGGCAGTAGGATAAGAATAAACGGGGCACAAGAGGTTAAACAGCAAGGTACAAGGCAAGGCAAAATATAAGCACTCAAGGAAGCAAGATAAGCAAGAAGACAAGAGAGGTAAGAGAGCAAGAGCAGCACGGGGTAGCAGATGCTATAACCGGCACTTACCTGAGGCAAGTGCCAGGATTATAAAACCCCAGGGGACCAATCAGCAGCGCTACAATACGCGCCAGACAGCTAACTATGTGAGTGGCCAGGAGTGCAGGAGAACAGGACCGCCCCGCTGAGTCATTGGCCCGCGGCTGCGTTGCCATGGAGACCGTCGGACGCTGCATTGCAAGATGGTGGCGCCCATACAGCCCTGTGAGCCGAAGGATGCCGCCGGGAGCTGAACCAGGCTGTGGAGGAGACGGGGAGCCACGTTGAAGTACGCTGTGACCCGCTGCCAGGTAAGCAAGGAGCGGGACGCAGCGCCTAGAGAGTTACACACCACCCGATGCCTGCGGTGGTGTGTAACAGTCAAAGCCCTGTATACCTCCATTCCTCATAAGAAAGGACTGGAGGTTCTAAAAGAAGTACTGAACTTAGACTCCACCCTCTCTGCAACTAAAGTCCAATTTTTATTGGACTGTGCATAATTTGTCTTGAAGTGCAACTATTTTCTATTTCTAGATGAGTATTATCTTCAAGTTACCGGGACGGCGATGGGCACGATTTTCACTCCCAGTTTTACCAATCTCTATATGGGGAACTGGGAGCAAGATTGTGTCCAGAGCCGTCTTGATGAGTTGCCAATCAGAGTCTATAAGAGATATATAGACGATTTGTTATTGGTATGGGAGGGTGACCAAAACTCTTTTGAAGCATTTGTGGCAGATATTAATGACAACAATTTTGGTTTACAATTTACAGCCACCTTTGCAAGTACCACCCTGTCAGCCCCAGCCCCTCAGGCTACTAACATAGACACCAGAACTTTCTTTAAGACCGTTGACTCCAATAGTCACTTGGAGTACCATAGTTGTCACCACACTAAGTGGAAACAAAATATCCAATTCTCCCAGTTCTCGACGCTTATTAGAAATTGCTCCATCCTCAAGAACTATGATGAACAGTCTTGTGTCTATGTTACGTGATTTTTAGAACACAACTACCCTCAAGATTTAGTCTTAGACAATTGCCAGAAGGCAAGAGAGAAAAATAGGAACTCATTCCTTGAATACAAAACCAAAAGCATCAAGTAAGTCTTTTGCCCATTTGTCACCAAATACAATAGGAAAAGTGCACACATCAAACAATCCCTACGTAAGCACTGGAGTATTTTGAACATTGATCCAGTCCTTGCTTCAATGCTTCCAGTGAACCCTGAAGTCTTTTTTTAGAAGAGCCGAGACCGTCAAGTCCAAGATCTCTAAAAGTCACCTTGACCCTCTCTAACCTGCAGGCTTTTATAACTGTGGATCCTGTAAGGTGTGCCGATATAGCCACCCAGATAAAAAATCTTTAACAGGTACCGATAATAAATCATATTAAATAAAGAGCTACATGAATTGCAATAGCACTCATGTGGTCTATTTATTGGAGTGTAGTTGCAACTTGAAATATGTCGGGAAGACTAAGCGTCCATTTAAAATCAGGATGCTTGAACATCTACGTAACATTACCAACAAAGTTACTAACCATAGTGTTCCCCGACATTTTTCAAGTTGTCACAACTCCAATTCCGATTGCCTTAGGGTTAAGGCATTGGAGTAGGTCCCTGCAGATAAAAGAGGAGGTGATAGACTCAGTACACTGTCTATCAGAGAAACCTTCTGGATTTTGACCTTGGGTACTCTAAGTCCCTCTGGATTTAATGAGGGTTTCGATATTATTCCTTTTTTAAATTAAGTGTGCCCAGGACTATAAGTATCCAACCATAATATAGGGAAAAGTAAAATATGTCTATTGATTTTCATTTATTCTCTGGTAGACCTTTTTAAAATTCGCTCAGGTAGGAAATTTGTATAGTCCTCTCTCCCCCCTCTCCTTTTTCCTGGATTTCTAAAAAAAAATTTTAATTTTCCATATATCCCTTGAGATAAATCTGCCAGTATTTGTAACATTGTGCGTGCTGACTACTACCCCTGTGAATGCAGCCGGTTGGCACACAGTAGGAGTAGCTGTTCCGTGTGTTACACACTCATAATGCACTGACATAATTTTAGACAGGTTTTAGATAGCAAAATTATTTATTGTTAGAAATTTTTTTACGGTTAAGCTTGTCAATATTGTAGACCTTTGCAGAAATGTCAACTATATTGTGTTTTAGATAATTAGGGTTCTTTATATAATTTAATATGACTGGGATCTTTGAACATTGCATTGTAGCACCTAATATAAACTTGATTTGGGTGGTAAGGAGTTAAGTACATTCTCTACAAATACCCCTTGTGGTTGATCCTCCTACATCCCCCTGACGAAGTCCATACCGGATGAAATGCGTAGGGTTGGACTAACCTTTTCACCTGCAGCCTTCAGAGTTCCCCCAGTAGTCGTACGAACAAACTGGAATTCCTTGCAAACTCCTAGACACCGGTATTGTTTCCCTGCGGTGAATGACCTGTAATCTATTGAGTTGATGTTTACATGCTGTCACTATTTTTACTTCTGGTACGTTATCCGAATTTAAGCAGTGATGAATTAAAAACTTTTATGCACTATGGAGCGCCCCTGTCCCACCTTCTTGTTTTGAGATATATATGTCCCTTAATACCAGCCTCCATATCTGTCCCTTAATGCCAGCCTCCATATCTGCCCCTTAATGCCAGCCTCCGTATTTGCCCCTTTTTGCCAGCCTCCATATCTGCCCCTTAATGCCAGCCTCCATATCTGCCCCTTAATGCCAGCCTCCATATTTGCCCCTTTCTGCCAGCCTCCATATCTGCCCCTTAATGTCAGGTTCCATTTATTTATTTTCTCACTTACCTTTGATGTCTTCTGCCTTTCCCTCCTTTCCTTCTGCTGTCCCTCTGGCGGTCCCTGCGTCTGTGTTAGGCTCTCACCGCAGCTGTGCCTCTGGCTCTCTCTCTCGCGTTGTGCACTGCACAAAGATGTTGCATGACCTATGGTCACCTCAACGTCATTGTGCAGCACGCACCACGTGGGAGACAGCCGGAGGCAGAGCTGCGGGAAAGAGAGCCTGACACAGCCACTCACTCAAGTATAAGCCGAAGGGGGCTTTTTCAGCATAAAAAATGTGCTGAAAAACTAGGCTTATACGCGAGTATATACGGTTTATCCCCCAGGGGCTACTGTTTGAACTTTGCCTCTGTGATTTAATTTACAGCACGAGGAGCATTGCTGTTGGGGAATTCTCCACTTATGTCTTTATTGTGCCAGTCATCAGCAATGACTGCTGCAAAGATTCAGGTCACCTGCCATGCAGCAGGGCCTAGTACCGCCTCAGTAGGGGTGCGTGCCCCAGTCACCACAGTGGGAGTGTGTTCTCTGTTGGGGTGCATGCCCCAGTAGCCACAGCTGCAGTTCACACCTTGGTTTCTGGGGTTGGGGTGCCTACCCCATTAGTCACAGTCCCAGTCCCCCAAGTCTGGACCGAGTCATCTGAGCCAGTGCCATGGACTGGCCGATCTCTAAAGCCTGTGTCTCTTTCACCCAGCGCCACCGATGGTCCATCTTTCTGAGCCTATGTATGTCTGGGACTATCTGGTCTCCCGAGTGACCACCACGTTCTGCTCTTGCCTCTGAGCAGGAGGCCCATCTGCCGAGTCACCTCACAATGCTGCCTAGCCTGAATTGCCTCTGGGCATGGGAACCTAATTGTTCCTGCCTACCAGGAGGATCTATCTGTCTTTGCTTGTAGGTTTCCAGAGCCTGCTGTCCATGGTGCAGAGCCAGCTGTCCAGGATCCAGAGCCTGCTATACATTTTGTTGAGTCTTTCACAGCTGAGGCCACACCACCTGCCCAGCTGTCTGAGGCTGCATCACCTGCACACTCATCTATGCCAGAGCCTGCTGTCCAGCCATCTAAAACAGAGGACTTGTTATTTAATTTATTGGCTTGCTAGACTGTTGTGCAAGCTTTTTTAATTATCTTTTCTCCTGCTGCCTCTGTGATTAATTTACAGCACCTGAACAGCTAGGATAAAAGAACTACCTCTAGCTAACTCAGGTGCTGATCATATTGCCTTTTCTGCCTTGCTTGGAAATGTATTATAGTCCTGCTGTTACCTCCTTGTACCTCTGTGAAGCAGCCTTGAAAGACTTGTCTACACTCGCCTCACTCACTTCCTTTCCTTACACAATCTTAAAGATCCTCTCCAGTCAGGCTTTCATTCTCAACATTCCACTGAAACTGCACTGACCAAGGTGGTCAGTGATTTAATCACTGCTAAATCTAAAGGTCACTACTCTCTTCTAATTCTCCTGGAGCTTTCTACTGCTTTTGACACTGTTGACCTCTGTCTTCTTATACAAATGTTACTATCAGTAGGTATTCAGGACACAGCCCTCTCCATGTTAGTAATACTAGCGTGCCTAGCATCATATGGTATCATAGTTAAGTGCTTGAACTTAGTTACACGTGGGCTACACGTGTGATAGTTTGTCGGACGGACAGACTCCTACACGTACGGAAAGCATGCAGGAGTCTGAATCCGATCTATTATTTGTATGAAATGTGAAACAATATATCATCATAGTTCATATACAGTAACCCTCATCTCAGGTTTACTGTATCATAGTCTTAATTGTAAGATGCCAGTACATCCTTCAGACCCCCACACTGTATAACTTAGAATGTTCTGCTATTCCCCCATTTTAATCTATCACTACACCAGGTTATGGCATATAGAGCAGTTGCAAATTCTAAGCACAATATTTACCTTCATGGCAAACTGAACAATCTGAGTGTTTATTTTTTTTAGCTCTACTTATGTGGCTCAAGGCTTCAACGATGGGTAATAAGGTAGAAAAAAATATGTTTCCAGTCTGCTACTCATCCTCAGATGTTTACGTTAATTTGTGAAAATGATGAAGATATGTTAATTTAATTGCTTCCTTAGGCAGAAGATTAACTAGGTAAATTCCTGAAAGAAGATATATAATTAAAAAGAAGCATTGGGTTCTGCATAACAATGGCCAACTGATGTCTAATAAGATAGTGTTTATTTAAGGATGCACTGATTACTCCAATACTGAAAAAACTGACCCAAACTCTCCCTCAAATGATCATCCCAGTTCCCAGCTCCCATGCCCCTCAAAGCTGCTTGAAAGACTTGTCTACACTCGCCTCACTCACTTCCTTTCCTTACACAATCTTAAAGATCCTCTCCAGTCAGGCTTTCATTCTCAACATTCCACTGAAACTGCACTGACCAAGGTGGTCAGTGATTTAATCATTGCTAAATCTAAAGGTCACTACTCTCTTCTAATTCTCCTGGAGCTTTCTGCTGCTTTTGACACTTCACCTCTGTCTTCTTATACAAATGTTACTATCAGTAGGTACTCAGGACACAGCCCTCTCCTAGTTCATATCCTACCTCTCTAATTGCTCTTTCAGTGTTCTCTTCTATGGATCTACCTCTCCTGCCTTCCACTATCTGTTGGGTACCTTAACGCTCAGTCTTGGGTCCATTGCTTTTCTCTATCTAAACCTCTTCCTTTGGACATCTAATAAAGTCATTTGGATTTCAATATCATCTCTATGCAGAGGATACACAAATCTACCTATCCACCCCTGATCTATCACTTACTGTGCTGGCTCACATAACTTAATGTCTTCCTGTCATTTCATCCTGGATGTCTTCCCGCCATCTCAAACTTAATCTTTCAAAAACAGAGCTATTAATATTTCCTCCCGCCTACAAAAGCTACCCACCCGGTCCTCTATTTCTGTTGACAACACTGAAATATTCCCTACTCTTCAAGCTTGTTGCCTAGGGTTACACTTGACTTTAAACTGTCCTTTGTGCCCCACATACAATCCGTTTCTAAATCCTGTTATATACAACTAAAGAAACATTTCCAGACTACAAAAATTCTCTCACAAGACACTGCTAAAACTCACAATTATGCACTAATTATCTCCCGCATTGATTACTGAAAACGCCCTCCCACAATATAAATTTACCCCTCTACAGTCTATATTGCACGCAGCAGCAAGACTGATTTTCCTTGCAAGACATTTATCTAGAGCTAGTCCACTCTGTCAATCTTTACATAGGCTGCCTGTTTACTACAGAATCAAATCCAAAATTATTTTGCCATAAACAAGATTGCACCTGCATACAGATCCTCACTTGTCTCAAAATACATCCCAGCTTGTTCTCTCAGATCATCACAAGATTTACAACTGTCTTCTACAATTCATAAATGCTTTGATTCCCATTACTTCTCCTGGGCTGCACCCTTTCTCTGGAATAACCTTCCTCACCCATTAAGACTATCCTCTACTCTCCAAACTTTCAAACGCTCCCTTAAAACCCACCTTTTTAGACAAGCTTATCATATTCTTCAACCTTCCTAAGCTTTTTTTAATATATTAACCGCCACTTTGCATTTCTACTACATTATTGACACAAACACACACACTCTCTCTTTCTTTTCCTAAATCCCCTCATCTCTGCTACTAACACTGCTGTGTGACTGGATCATACAGAACACTGAGCACTTTTACCGTACAACCTGGCTGGTCCATTGTGTGATATATAGCACTTGCCCTTATGTATCAAACCCGCTGTCCTATAGAATGTAAGCTTGTGAGTCAGGGCCCTCTTACCCACCCAGTCTGTTTGTTACTACCCAGTCTTCTTTATACTGATTGTAAAAAATGGTAAAGCGCTACGTAATCTGCTGGCGCTATATGAAAACCTGGTAATAAATAAATAAGATAAAACTACATATTAAACCACAAACAGAACAAACATACTGAGATCAATCGAAAAAGAACTATGGCCCATATTCAGAGTACCAGATGTATATCATATATGTCTGGTGTTTAGCCATTGTTACTACTGCGCATGCGTAGTCATTTTTTAACGTAATCTACGTATATTTTTCTTACTTAGATTGTGTAATGCACATTACATGTGCCCACTGCACATACAAAACCGGTTTCACAATTAATAAAATCTTTAATCACAAAGACTTTAGCATTGGCATTAGCCTACATGGTTCACACTGAAAGTGTAATGTGTGAAAATACATATCGAAAAATGATGATGTCATGACTCAAGCTTTCTTACCATAACCAGTTTCTTCTCCTTAATTGCGTTATCATTTATATTATTTCTTGTTTCCCATCACTGGCTTTTGCATATATTTGACTATTATTATTTATGTCTGAAAATCTCAGTCAGTAAATTTTTTTAAATTCCTTTTGTGGTTAAAAGCAACCCAAGCTTCCATAGTGTGTCCAGGTATGTGGTCATTAATAGTAGTTACACCAGTGGATAGATGTGTACACGTTTCTACTTCTAAAGCTGTCAGATTAATGCACTTTTCAACAATATGATGTCAGCTGCATAAACAAGTCCATACAGTAGGTTGCCCAATATCTCTGCAGCCTGCACTGCGATGGCAAGTGCTTTATGCCTAGATTGTGTACAATGTTCATGCTTTTAAGGAGGGGGCTTACAAAATTTTAAGACACATTTTTTTTTTATTGTGATTTGCAAAATGATTGTATTGTGGCTTGACTGCTTAGTTATATATTATTCTTTACATTTTAACACCTTTTGATTCTAGACTACTGCTATTAATATAATATTCAAAAACCACAAAACATCAAACATTACCTTAATAACTCGATGAACACCCCTTGGTTTTGCCACAAGGTGGCAGTCTGCGATGAGTTTTTCAATTTATAACAGGAAAATCCATTGGGAATTATTCCATTCTCAAATGACAGCTACCCCAGGTAGCTTGGATGACATTTGCTTCCCATTATGATACATACTAATGAATCATTAGTGATCCCAGAAGTATTTTAACAAAAAAAAAATCCTTTGCAACGGGATATCTCTCTTGGCTTTCTCAATATTGATAATGGTACATACATTTGTTCAACTGCTGGATAAACTATTTTTAA
This sequence comes from Limnodynastes dumerilii, assembly GCA_011038615.1. Taxonomy (NCBI): domain Eukaryota; kingdom Metazoa; phylum Chordata; class Amphibia; order Anura; family Limnodynastidae; genus Limnodynastes; species Limnodynastes dumerilii. The sequence continues at coordinate 569,703 of WWET01000292.1, forward strand.
AAGGCTTTTAAAATGTTATGACTTTCAAATTGAAATCAAACAGTAGCTTAGTCAAAATGTATGGGCTGGAAGGATTGTGGTTGGATTATTTCTATATTGCAGAGTTCTGCAGCAGTATTAGGCTATCTCTGTCTGGTAGTTGGCTTCCAGTACACTGGCTTTACACTGTAAAAAGCTTGGCAGGTCTCCCAAATGATGTGGGAACTTGAGTGTGTTTGGTCCATCTCAGTTCTCCTTCATTAACTGTTTATAATCCCACAACAGGGAGTGTCACAGTCGATGCATCTAGATGTCTGGGGGCTCTTGAGTGACCCTCTCATGTTGTAGCCATCTGCTGCTAGCAGATCTCTAAATGAACCAAGGTACCACAGGGATAGAGGATTATTTAGTCATGTAAAGAGCTCACATACATTTCATTTCAAAACCTGATTCTAGAGGGTGGCTGATAAGTGTTTTGCAAAGGCATCTCTAACAATTAAAACTATTTACAGGTCATTCAAATGAAAATGTATAAGGCTTTGCTAGTAACTTTAATTGGTCTGCTAGTCATACACTGTGAAGATTCTGTCTTTCAAATAGACCTAGCTCCTAAGGATATGGATAGGTATGTATGAAGGTCATTCTATTTCATTTATTGCAAAATTGTTTCAAACACAGGTTTTCTCTGAACCTTTTTTCTTATTGCTGTATCATGGTATCAAGGTATCAATGGTAAAGCTTGTATTGTGCCAGTCTGCATTTAAAGCAGTGCAGGACACAAGAACGTCAAATGAGCTTCATACATATGGAGAAGCCTATATCGATCCATGTGACTATGGCTTAGTGGACCAAGTTTTATAGACAGAATATATATGTATTTATATATTTATATCCAACTAGATATACACATGCCAGGAAGAGAAAGATGGGAAATATGGGTGTATATACATATATATTTACATTCTATATTTTCTATATAATATTCCATATAGGCAAGAATTACAATTTGAAAATGAATTAGCTAAATGCAAAAAATGATCTTTAAAATGATGTTACTGGTGTTATAATAATGTATAACATTGGCAAATTATATATGTGATTTAAACTGTTATGCTATGAAACAAGTAAATTTGGTCAATTCTAACTGTGTATAAACATATAGTGAACAGCATTTCATGTTCAAAACCTTTTTTTCATCCTTAAACTCATCCGATTAACATATATGGTCTAATGCAAGAAACAAACCGACACTATTTATGTACAGAGATTGTATTTTTCAAATGCTGTAAACCATGGAAGGGGAAGACATTATAATTACTATATATTAATGGAATATTTCTATTGCTTTTACATGGTATGTTTCTAAGAAAGGCTCCATGAGGCCTTTGTCTAGAACAATTGCACAAATTCTTCATTGAATCTCCCTTCTTCGCCAATATTCGGACATTTGGAAGGGTTGTGTCTCAGTACAATTGGAAGATCAAAAGAAGAACTACCACTGAGAGGGATGCTGGCCGTAGTAAGAAAACCAATCTCCATAAAGAAGTGAGATTAGATGAAGGTTTGAAAGTGTTCCACAAGGTCAAGGGGGAAGTGCCTCTGATTTAGAATTTTACTCATTACTTTTGGTCTTTTGATCAGCTTCTTTGGTGCTATAGCAACGCGAAATGAACCTTAAGGGTTAATTTTTGATTACTCCATTAGAACACAACTGTGTGAACACAACTATAAAGGCAGCTTTCTTGGAGATGCAGCATGGTATCATTGAAAATATTTAGCACTGCCAACCTTGCAAATGCTAGATTTAAACCCATCATATTTGTCAATGAATTTTGTTTATCAATCATATAAGCCTTAACAAAAAAAAAAAAATTGCTATATAGTATAGTAAACACAAAAAGGTAGAACAAATATTGACTAACATACTTGTCATAATGAAGGGTAGAGGTTTAATGTTGAATGTTACTATTTATCATACAATTTACTAGACCACTTTTTGTTTGTTTGCGTGTACAGTAATAATATTATTCGTTCTACTCTAAATAACAAGGTGCAAAGTGTTTCCAAGAGATGAAAATTAGCAACTGAGCCTTTTGGTATCGAGTCATTTCTAGGATTTGCGTTATCCATGTATTGGTTTTGCTGCAGAACACATACATGTTAATAATGGCTAAATTCCAATACTTTATAAGTATTTGGTAAAGTAAAACAAGCCTTATTACGATTGGTCTAAGTAATACTACATATACATTTAATGTGATAAATAAAAAAAATCAAACAAAAACATAACACCTTAGTATTTGTTCCTTTAATATTTCTCTGGATAAACTTCTGGACCTTAGGTAGCAGGTGTGAATAAAATAAAAGATTGTGAATTGCTGAAGGAATTGTAATAAAAAAAATATATATAATATGTTACTGAGGTATGTAATATTTAAACAAAATTTCAAAAATGAATACCATATCATAATAAATGGAAATACTGTCAATTTAAATAATTCATATGAACTTACTTGTTATACCTTGGATATTTAATGTTAGTATTTGTTATATGAAATAATGGAAAATAAATGGAAAATAAATGGAAAAGCATGGTAATATTTGATTATTTTTTTTTGCATTTTTTGCTGCTATTTAATTTTTTTTGTTTTGGTTTTTTACAGGCTTATCTTTCTTTCCCCTGTTTCTGCCTAATAAGATGCTTCTTTAAAACATATGTGGTGCTGTTTATTAGTAAAATGAATCCCTTTACCCATGAATTTCATATGCAGTTAAAAGACAAACTTGAGGGGGCGTGGCCTGGATGGTGAAGCGAGCAGACGCTTCTTTGCAGAGCTCCGGTGATTTTGCCCACAAATTAGGTACTTTGGTGCCTCCATCCATCCTACCTGGACTCCTGTGAAGGTGCAATAGTGCTCTGGACCCTGGATGTGACCTCCGGTCCCCGTGCGCACCGGTCTGTGGCCCCTGAGGACTTCAAGCCGGCACTTGGCGCTTCCCTCGGACGGCAGGCCTCTCTGTGCCTCTTCAGGCTTCTTCCCCCTGCTGCTCCCGGCGCACTGTTCGGAGGCCTGGTTCCCCTGCACCGCTGCTGCTCCGGTCCGCAGAGTAGATC
>WWET01000292.1:575296-591040 GCA_011038615.1 Limnodynastes dumerilii
CCCCTGCCTAGCAACACTAGTATACTAGTGTTGCTAGGCACAGGAAGGGACTTGATGTCGCAATTTGCGGCATCAAGCCCCGTCCCGACCCCTATTGCAAGTAAAAACGGTGCAGTATGAGCAAGGGGGCAGAGCCTAATGACGCGATTTACATAAACCGCGCCATTAAGCCCCGCCCCCCGCATGCGTCGCTAGCCTCTCTCCGGGATCTCCCGGAGGGAAGCTGTCAAAAGTAGGCAACCATGATCTAAAGAAGACAAAAAAAGGTAAATAATGAAAAAACAAAGGCTTTCAAATTACTTTAGTGAGCTTTAGCCATCGCTCAATTACAAATGACAGAGTACTGAGAGAGAATAAAGTGGGTCAGAAATGAGGACATCTCTAAAAATAAAGAGTAATGTTGGGTACACTTTGTTTCTCACGATCCAATGTCTTTAACAATTTTTGTAACAACAGGCTCCGATGATTTTCCTGTCAATGCATTGTTCATCAGGTAAATTAAACTGTATATAAAATAATTTGAAACAATGCATTGCCTCTTGCTAGTCGCAATATCGGTTAATCGTGCATGCATACGAATCAGTCATTTAATAATTTGATTGGACCAATTATTGGGTGAAACAAGTGTAGTGTGTACCCAGTTTAAGTTAAAGAGATAATCTTGGTGTAGGTATGCCAGGGGGATGGGTAGGATGCCAGGGTAGAGTGAAAATTCCATCTTACATTCACAGTTAAAAGAATAAAAAAAAAACATTGAAAATATTACCTATGAGACAAGTTCCAAGGAGTGAAGGATAACTATACTGAAAATGCCAATAAGTTATGCCTACCCTTATTCTTACCGATGATCATACACAATAGACCCAGCATAATAAAATGTTAAGCTGGACCATAAATATTCATAGTGAATTTAGACACAAATTCTTTAAGATACATACTAAAAGGTACTGTTCTCTCAAATGATATGGTATACACATTCAATAATACATTTATCTCTCACTTACCATATTCATAGCTGGGTACTGCCTCTATTCTTTGACACTGACACATTATTAAGACTATACAATGCCTTTTAGTATTTTCAGCTAATTTTACCTGTTGGACATGTTTACATGTTGGACATTATTTTGAAAACCAATACTTTCAGGAAGCATTAATGAGTGAGAAAACTGGTTTGGTTTGTCAGAATTGCAATACCGGTGAGGTAAATAAACTAAACTGGTTCCAAATCTTTTCTAGCTTATTGGATTATACTGTCTTTGTAATTATTAAAAAGTAAAGAAACATTGACATGTTATTTTTGAAATATACTGTCTGCGTAAATTGCATAATTATACACTGCAGTGGATTCCATCAGAAAATGATGATAGCTTTTACGATCTGTATTGTTTTCAATCTACTGTCTAGCACCATTTCTAAAAAGTAATTACCAGGCATAAAAAAAGAGAGAAGCAGAGATTAAAGTGAACATTCAGTAATTTTTTCCTAACAGATAACCAAACCAGGAGAAACAACTAAATGTGCATTATAAAGCACTATTCCCTTATTAATCAATAATCTTAGAGCCAGATTTATTAAGCTGCGAGAAAGGAAAAGTGGAGATGTTGCCCATAGCAACCAGATTCTAAATAACATGTAATAGGAAAGTAAGAACTAGGGGGCTGATTCAGAGATGCACTTACAGCTTTTCTTAGGTGCAAGTGTACAGCTCGGCTAAACCATTTTTCAAATTAAGGGGTGTTAAATAATAATAAATACAAAAAATTGCATACAGGGAAAATACAATACTTTTACACATAAAAATACTGCATAGCTTTATGTTTATTATATAAAACAGAGTTGAGCTAAGAAACTTCACCTCCTAATTTAAATTCTGGTTTTACAATTTAAATCTGCCTCCCCTTGCAATTCAACATGGTATTGCTCAGGTCTACACTTGCACCTAAAAAAAGGTGGAAGTGCAACTCTGAATCAGACCCTAGAATCTAATTGGTTGCTATGGAAAACATCTCCACTTTTCCTTTCCCACAGCTTAGTAAATCTAGACCTTAGCGGCTGTTCCAAAGTTGGAGCTAACAGCAAAACAACCTGCAGCTGGGTAAAACTACATTGAATTACAGAGGAAAGTAGATTTAAAATGAGAAAACAGAATGAGTTGAGAACTTGTATTTTATTCAATTATAGCTGAACTCTTGCGGCCCACACAATCTAGACTTTTAGACTGATTTTTTGGCCCAACTGGGGTTTTTTGTTTGACATGTCTGCTCTAAAACATAACGATCTTGGCAACAGGTAACCAAATAAGCAAATCCTTCTTAAAAACAGTGCTCCCAAAACACATGCAGCCAATAACTAACAGTGATAATACCAAATAACATAAGATAATACAAAGATACATAAAATAAGATACATAATACATTGACGGTAGTGTATTACTTGTTTCTTCTTATTATTTTGTGAAAATAAGCTTTTTGAGTACACTATATAAAGACCGCTATTAGCACCCTCATAAGTCCTGATGAAGGTTCAAGTTCCCTAAAAAAACATGTCACAGTTGAAGTGGAGCACGGCTCTTTGCTCTTCTAGTTGCCTGCACATTAAGCCAGACAGTATGGGCAGTCAGGCTTTACTTTCCTGTTCTTCTGTGATGTATATTTAAACTGCAAAATATTTATATTTTATAAATTGTATTTATTAATTTTTTTATTACATGTTACTACATACATGTTTTTTTATTTTTGAATTATCTCGGTAAATTCAGACCATCAATATTCATTTTCAAGGTTAAAAACAAACTTTAAGGATATCAGACCGGATTCAGACCCCGCACGTTTTCCATACGGGACTACTTCCATATGGGACTACTTCCTCTGAATATTTTACCCCGAGGACATAGGACCGGATCCAGACTTGCGTCCGTCCCCCCTACGCAAAGTGCGCAAGTGAGGTGTTTTGACTGGAAGACGCATGTGTCCTCCAGATGTTATGTGCATTTTACGCACAGAACTTCTATCATACGCAACTAAGTTCTGTACAATAGATCTTGCGTATGAAGGGACTGTTCTTCCCCTCCACTGCCAACGTGGGCGGGGGGAAGCATTTAAAATGTACAGTGAGATTTATGAGCGGATCAGCAGTCGTACGGACCACTGATTCACACATTTCACTTAAGGCTGGCTGCCAGACTCCCGCACATACGGAAAGCGTGCAGGGGACTGGATGCATGTTTTTGTAATGTACATTTCACACTCAGTTGAGAAATATGCCTTTGGGACAGTTTTAGGTGTACCACTCTGTACTTGCCTGACCCTTGTTGTACATATTTTAACATCTGAGTTTTGTGACTATGCACCCACACACTATGAAAGATGGAGGGGCTGTACTTAAAGATGTATATAAATCAGAATAGGGAAAAATGTGAGCATGAGGCCCTCAATATTGTTTTCTTTTTCATCACCACACCCATGGGTAGACTAACCCCAAAGGTCCCAGCAAAGCACCAGTGATGTTGTCATTTGTCACTTATACCCCTTTCACATCACCATGAAATACCCGGGATTTTCGCCAAAAACCCGGGTCTCGGCAAAATCCCAGGTATTTCGTGGAGATGTGAAAGGGGTACTTCCGGTGGACCCATGTCAGAAGACCCGGGAATTCAACCCGGGTAAAAAGAAGGGTTATTCCCGGGTCCGACACGGGTAGGGTTGCAGTGTGAAAGGTGCTACCTGGGTTTTTCAACCCGGGTAGCACCTAATGCACTTGATTGGTGCTATTTTTTTTACTGTTGCCCTGGCAACAAGTGTTGCCAGAGCAACGGTAAACAAATTACTCTGTCTGATAACGACAGGGCAGACCCGGGTCTCTGAATTTCCCGGGTCTGCCCTGCAGTGTGAAAGGGGGTCTGTGAACCCGGGATATTGCCGGGGTGGTGATATGAAAGGGGTATTTTTGTAATTTTTGTTCTCACTAAGAGGCTATAGTCACTTCAACAACTGAATGTAAGTGCCAACTAGCATGCCAACATATGCTGCCAAGCAATATAATAAATAATTGAAATGGCTCTGCTACATAAAGGGTAGAGAGGATGTATCAGGTTTCAATTAAATCATTTCCTGATCCTTGTGCGATATTGTATGTATTGTTTTCATTGCAGGTGAGGCCTAAGGTGGAAATACACTGAAGTCAACTGCTGTATGTTGCTCCCGGACAGATTTGGAGACAGCCCCTCAAATGATATGGATGAAGCTCACTGAAAATCAAATAAAAGAGGGTTGTGTTTTTTGCACATCAACAGGGAATGGGTGGTGGTGCCTCCAAAACTGAAGATAAACACCTCTGGTTGTGGATTCTTTATTAAATAGAAGTTCTGGCAAAGAGGCCTTGAGCTCTTTGAGATTGCTGCCCAAATTGTAAGATGTAACCTCAAAAAGACTGAGGGATGCAGATCTGAGAAATGCATTCATATAACACATGGCTGACGATTCTGCCGGAATATTTGGAAATTCGGACATAACTCGGGTATCCCCGGTGGAGTGCCATATCTCCTGCAGTTTTGTTCCCTTGCAGGAGCCCTAGCGTTAATCAGAATAGGTGGGACATGAAGATATGCATCATCAAGCTCCGCCTCATCCCCCAGTAACATATGCATTAAATTACATCAACAAGCCCCGCCCTCATGCTGGTATTTCTGTTATATCATAGTGACCCCCGTTCTTCCTATTTGAATTGGGTGCACTCTGTAACTACATGGTTCTTTTTAACTATTGTGATTTCAATCATTAGGAAGTTAATGTTTTTTAAATAAAAAAAATAGTCACATCTCATCACCACATATGTGTCTCTGGATTTATTGGCACTGAGAGCATCAATTGTTAGAAGGCAAAAAAAATTCTAGTTTACCTTAATATTGTTATGCATGTGTCAAACATTGATTTTTGTGATGAAGCCCTTTTTCATGCATATTATGTCAAGTAGCCAGCTACTGTCCAGACTTTTGTGTATGCATTATTTTTTTTTTATTGTTATTACTTTTGTCACCTGGATTCCTTGAATCTCTATTGGCCTGTGGAACAATATTTGTTTTCTCCAGAGATTGTTTGAAAACAAGATCATTATGACCGGACTTGATCTAGACCTCCACCTCTGCTCTGATCGCAGCCGCATGGGAGATCTGAAGCCTGGAATCCTGCTGTCTCCTGAGTACTGTGCATGTGAAGGGATACCACTCCCCTCGAAGTGATGGACTTACCATCCATTCACCCTACCTTACATTTTCTGTGTGGTACTCACTTAAAATAGGGCTGGCATGGAAGTCTAAGTAAGGCATTAGGCCTGAAATACGCCATTACCTCCCACCTAGCGTACATGCTGAACACATCTTGCCCCCATCCCGCAATGCACTCCGAAAGGGAATGCAGTGCAAGCCTGCGTGTAGGCTGGAGAGCCAGAGCAGCAACAGGGGTGAACAGATGAGAAGAGGAGCCTTTTCCTCTTCTTATATGTTAAAACTACAGGCACCGGAGCAGCTATTTTCACCCATCAGAAGAGGCTACTCTAGTGACTGATGTTTACATAGATGGAGTTATGTGGTGCTCGTCTGCGCTACAGTGAAGGCGCAAATTTATAGTTTGCAGACGGGCATTGCAAAACCCTAGCGCTGGCACTGATTGGAAGTCTGGCGTGTATGCGTATATGCAATGCAGTCTTTATCTTGTAAGCCGAAAATAAACATATTGCGTAAGTCTGTATCTAGTCCCATCACCATTTACTACAAACTGTCAATATACGGAGCACTGCACATATTGGGCCAGATCCATAGCTACGTTTTCATTACGTAGCGTATTTACTATTACGTATTACTCCCCTAGGCACACCCCTCGCTCGTATGTACTATGGCCGTTTTAAGTTTGCCAAACCCTGCCTTAACTTTACGCTGCGGAAATACTGAAGTACGTACATGCTACATGTACATACCTGCCTAAGCACGCCCAGACTGTATGATTTAAATGCCTCACCCTGCCTCCGAAGCATAATTACGGGTGTCGTATGGTTGGCACGCCCCTTCGAATGTAGTTATGCTGTTGATTCGAGGCACGTACGTACGTTCGGAGTTACGTGGTGTAACATCTGCCGTGCGCATGCGCAGCACATACAAAAAAACGTTTTTACATCTCCGGCTAGCGTACTTATTTTTTGGATTTCTGGATCTACCCCATTGTGACATGTCACAGACAAACTGTATACAATAGCAGTAAACAAGGGGAAACCGACCCTACCAACAAGAGATGACAATATAATAATTTCTAGCAGTAAATGTACACAAATGTAAGTTATGTTCTTAATGGATACTTCTTATATTTAGTTTAAAAAAAAATAATTATATGTGGAACTGCAGAAATAGAATGCAAATCTTTAATATGTCAAATGTCAGGATAGAATGAAAACATCTTTTCTCAGCAGCCTGCGCATATTACCATCAAACATTTTGTCCACAAATCTGACAGGGTAGTGAAAAACCATGACATGTTTCTATTATTCTCACAAACAAAAGAGCGTCTGTGCCCATGGAGGGATTTGAATAAACTTAATTTGGTTCCTCACATTTCCTATGTAAATTCTGTAAAAGTGGAAATATATTGATTTAGCTGCATGACCTCTTACAGTAGTAGCATAACAACAGAACTCAGTAGATTGCTGAGAGATCAAAACAGATTGGAGAGGAAAATAAAAGGAAATTCTGTGAGGATTCCCCAGCAAAACTGTCATCAGTCAGTGAGTGAGTGCAGTAAAGTGCTTTGGCCACACATATTATTACTTCTTCCTGTATAGTACAAAGATCAGCAGACACGCACAGTACAGTAGGCAGGGAGTCCTCAGTGTCACATCACATATGTGAGTGCTGCTGGGGAAGACTCCCCGAGGCAACTCCACTGTTGTGTCGCATCACATGTGTGTGTAGGCTGCCGGGGGAGAGGCCGGCCTCATAGAGGGTGTGCGCTGACTGGAGTTTCTCCAGCTTTCTGACTCAAACCTGTTTTAATGTGCTTGCAGTCTCTGTAAAATGCAACCACTATTGTTATACTGGTAAAGTTTCACTTCCTGGCTTTGCATTATTACTTTTATTCGCCGCCCACTTCTTTCTCTCCGTGCTGCTCTTCTTATCTTTCTTTTGTTTTCTTGCCACATCCTGCCTGCAAGAAGAAGATAGAAGAGAGAAGCTAGAGACCCCCTAAGTGCTTGGAGCCAGGTAAATGAAGCCTTGTCTGTCATGCATGTTGGGGTGTACAACACATTACAGTTCTAGGCTTTCGCTGACAGGGGCGTTGGTGATAGCTCAATGGCAGGGCAATGGTTAATCCAATCGTGCCTTCATTGCAGACATATGCTTTAACAAGGCTATAATTCATAAATACCCCCACCCCCCAGCTTGTCATCACATTGCTGGGAGGGCTGCTTGGTAGAATTTGTTTGTGCATGTTATGCCTTTATTTTGAAGTTATTGTTGAGTCCGCAGTCTGTATGATTAAGTTGGGTAAATTATATGAGAATAGTTTGAATATATTACGAGCTTACATACCCGGAAAAGTTGCAGACAAATACGCTGTTAATAATCTATGCACATGCAAAGGATAGTGTGTGCTTCTTAAAGTACTGTGACTCAATGGTGTGTTTGCACTTTGTTTGCATATTATCACTTAGATTGGTAGATGTTTTTATAGTTGCATGGCCAGACAAATTATTATTACACTATTTATGACGTTGTGTGTGTATGTTGATCTTGCTGACAGCATTGTTTCTTAAGAGTATACATCCTTTGAAGCTTTTAGACAGTTACCTAAAGCAATATGCATTTATTTTCTCTTTGTCTTACTTATGTTTAGTACATATATATTGCTATATTACATTATGCATTGTTTAGAAATGTTTGCCTGGCCCCCTCTTCCCCCTTTGTGTGTGTTGCTCTTTACAGGTCTGATAACTAGCACGGCATTGGAGCAGTAATAAATAGGGGTAACTGGAGTAGTGAGAATTCATTCTAAGGACTCCACTGAAACGTTGGGCTGGCATAAGGGAATGGAGGGGTGCAAACATCCCCCTCCCCAGCTCAGATTGGCCCAGTAGTGAACTGTATTAAGCTGTGTCTGGTCAGGTTGGGTATTACCACCCCAAAGTGCAAGGTGTCAACCACCCTTGTTTGTCCGAGTATAACGCTGTGCCAGCTACCTTTATACTGTATTTTATACAAACCTTTTGTGCTTTATGGAACATACTGACCCAAGGGAGAGAATTATTAATTTTCTGAGCTCTGCAGGTGATATCCTGGGTTAAGGGGAACCCTTTTTTTCCCCACAATGTACTAGTTGTGTATTAGGGCAGTAATATTACTTCCTAGAATTAGGTCTTGAGTTTGATTCCTGTTCAGAGGCCTTAGGCTGGGTACACACTGGGACTTTTCAGCAGATAATATTTCCAATCGCCCAATCAAAAGACCGTTTCACCAGATGTCTTACCGGTGTGTACTGTCTAATTGTGCTCAAAAATCTTTTGAAAAGTATCTGTAGATATATCTAATCCTGTATTTTGGATAGTAATAAGTGTGTTTGCCCAATAATCGCATGGTTGCCTTGTTGCCCTTTGCAGAGATGCTTGTATTTAATCACTGCTCAATTCACATATCAGACATGTAACCTTGTGCCAGTTTCCCAGGCACTGTGTAACACAATGCTTCACGCTGCAGTGCTTGTCCTGATGATAAACCTGCTGCATGGCAAGGATCTCTCATCTGCAGGTGTGCAAGTTAATGATGTGTTCATGCAGTGGCACTACACTTGTTTGCATTGTGTAATCCCTTTCCTAAGATTGAAAATATGTATTTGCATGCCAAAAATCATTGTCCGTTCCTTGTGTTTTTGTTCTTGTCTGTACATTCTATATTACAGTCTGGACATCTATTTAAAATCTTGGTTTTTACCCAGAGAATGTGAGAATGTGCATGAATTACTTGTTCTATAAGTGAGGGGGATACTATATGATACCCTGGCTTGATGGATCTCCATTTTTTTTAAGCAGCCTATCATAAGAGAACACTTTAAACTGTCAGTTGTATGAGCCGATAGTGTATATTATATATTGAAAAAGAGATAGCTTAAAATAGATTAGAATTTTCGATTTTATCAAGTTTATGATTGAATTCATTCGCATTTTCAAATTCATTATAAAAATATTTTAATTGAGCATTTCAAATATCGATATTGTTAGCAATGCTGGAAATAATAAATGACACTAATACTACCTGACACCATCGTTTTGCATCATTCATTGCTGAGAGTTTTAATATGAACAATTACAGAAACTATGTGTTTGACAATGTAACCGTTCACAACACTGACCTTTACGAATTTGACATTATAGTTAAAAAACATTCAAGGCCAGCTTTACTAAGCTGCAGAAAAGGAAAAGTGGAGATATTGCCCCTAGCAACCAATCAGATTCTAGCTCTCACTTTCCTATTGTATACTCGAGAAAGTCAGCTAGAATCCGGTTGCTATGGGCATCATCTCCACTTTTCTTTTTGTAAATCTAGCCGTCAGACTTTATTGCTGCTCCTGGATGTCTCCATGCTCTGTCTCAGCTCCTGAATCTCTCTTCTGATTTTTGCCATCCTCTCTGCTTATGAGCTTCTTCCAACTTTCCCCACTGCTCCTGTGTCTTTCCCCACTCTGTGCCTGCTGCTCCTTTGCCTTTCTCCACTCTGCCCCTGCTTCTCACAGCTTTGTCTTCTGCTCCTTCCCTAACACACTGCTCCTTTGTCTTTCTCCACTCTGCCCTCGCTGCTCTCAGCTTTGTCCTCTGCTCCTTGCCTTCCCCACTCTGTCCCCACTGTTCCAGGCTCTCTCCTCTCTCTACTTTGTCCCTGCTCTCTATCTTGTCCCTGCTCCCTGCTGCTCTTTCTTCTTTTCTATTTCTTGTCATGTCAACTGCTGTGCTCTCTTTCACCGGCTTCTTCTCTTGTTCTTTTCCATGACTGCAGCTAAACCTGCATACAAGAAAAGTAATTTGAATTTAGAGTAGTATGTATAATGACAATTGCGGTAAAGCTGAATACAGTACATGATAGCATTACAGTATTTTATGTGACTGGTGGCATGTTACCGACCCTCTAAGATCAAAAAAAAATGTCACTCAGTTAACCCTGTCAGCATTTTAGTGCCGGCAGATTACCTGGCGACATTCAAACCAACAGTGTTGCATACTACATCCCCTGGTACACACAGCACTACCCATTTCTAAGCCCACATAGCGCACACATTACCTTTTACTAATCTCACCTACCACAGTACTGTCCATTACTACACGCTCCCAACACACACAGCGCTATCCTTGTCAAAGACCCCTTAGCAACTCCTATAACAGGGAGCAGGAGGAAAGTGGCTTTGTAATGGAGTTCAGTGAATGCACATAGGGTTGCAATTGAGACTTGGCATAATTGTGCAAGGAAATTGTGAGCACTGCGACTATTCTGTGTATAATGTGTAGTGGAGACTGTGTGGATTTACCGGCCCTTTAATGGCCATTGTGACTATATTCATAGTCCTGTTGTAAAGTAGGATGTAATATTAACTACACTGTGCAAAGATTAAACACAATGTAAGGAAATATGTACAAATGTCAATATTGGGTGGCAACAATGAACAAACATGAGATGGCTTCATGGAAATGCAAGTCAGAGAGAGAGGATGCATTGGTGTTTGTTATGTACCAGCCTGCTGGAGAGGAATTCATAGAAAATATGTACTGGAATAAGAGAATGATTTTAGATTGGGGGGCGAGTGATCCTTTGGTTTTGGCGCCTGCCCCGGTCGCTTGTAAATGTATATATTGTTTTTATTTTACAGGAGAGGAGAGAGAGACTTCTGTACGATATACATATTACCTTCTCCGTCCTCATAGCTCCTCTGCGAAAAGCATTGGTTGACTATCTGGCAAATATGATAGGGATGCAGTTACCGGTCCGGTTCAGACGCCAGCTGCATCGCGTCTGTATAGACGCCAGCTGAATGGCGTCTGTATCATTGTTTGAAACCAACTGAAAACAGAAATTTGTTATTGGGAACGGGAAAATAAGTTCCCGTTCCCAATAACTGCAGGGCATGGCGGGTTAGGGCTGAAGAAGGGAAAGGTTAGGGTTAGGCTCTGGGAAACTGAGGCTTAGGGTCAGGAAAAGGTTAAGTATAGGGTTAGCTAAAAATTCTTACCTTGTGTCGAATGACTCTTTGTGACTCCATAAGTCGCGTCCCCACCACTGGGATGCTGCCATACGATGGTTCGGAAAAAATACCCTTGTACCGGAAACCACATCCATATGATGCAGACGTGATGTTCAGTAACAGAAAGTGCAAGGGCAGGCCTGCACACTGCAAGTGTCTTCTATGACTGACAGGCATTTCAGCCATACAGCCTCATCAATAACCTGCCGGCCAGATACCTATAGTGTAGTTTAATATGACTGAATTACCTTTCCTTCATAGAGTCCTACAGGGCACCCCCTCCTCTTCTGAGATACTGCCCCAGTCACATTTTGGAAGGTGATTTGCCCTCCCACCCCTCTCATATGACACCTACACTCCCTATTAAAATAGAGGATAGCTTTTACGTGGTTATGGCAGTTAAAGATATCCCCATCCACATACTGGAATCCGTATATAATACTTCGTGTTAGCTGATCTGAAAAGAGCGATCAGGTATGTTGGACGATTGATTAAATAAAGCAGTTTTGCCTCATCTGCTTATCCAATGAGGGCTTTTTTTTGTACAATTAAGTGATATACATACACTGCACAATTATCATGCACTGCAAGGCCAGCATTATACTTAAAATGTTCTGCTCTTTAAATCAACAAGAAATACAATGTGACTAAATGTGTATAAAGCAAGTAGAACAGGTTTTGTAGGACACCTTTGTAATGGAGTTATTTTTATTGCATTTGGAAGTGTACATGTGCAAAAAAAGTTAGCAATATCCTACTGCTCCGTCCCCTCCCAAAAATACCCCTTCAGAGCAATCTGTATTACATGTAAACTGACAAAGCACAAAGAACCATGTTCAAAATAGCAAAGTTCAAACAGTTCAGTGAAACCTAGGTCATTAAGAGGGAATACAGAATGACTGTATCTAAAGCTGGGAGCCCTGCAGGGAAACTGCAAAGTCAGATGTTTAGCAGGGAGCTTGGATTCTGTGAAATTTGTGCAGAGCGTTGTGATTGATGTGCATCAGGGGATGTCTGCCTTTTAATAGCTACTGCCCACTTTTGGACCTTTGTTTGATGGTAAAATTTCCTTACGGCCATCGGTTCTGCAGTGACTCAATTTAGCGCAACTGCAAAGTAATTTTTAGAGGGGAGGATTTCTAAAAAAAACGCTTACTTAAATTAATCTCTTTATTGACACTTTATGGCCCGGATCCAGAACTATGGCCGTCTTCCACAGACGGCCGTAATTTGCTGAAAGATAGCTACTGTGCATGCGTAGTAGCTATTGTACGTAATCTACGTATTGTTTTTATACGTAGATTGCATATATGCGGACTTTAAGACCGCATATACGCAATCTACATATCGAAACGATACGTTGATTACGTACAATAGCTACTACGCATGCACAGTAGCTATCTTTCAGCAAATTACGGCCGTCTGTGGAAGTTCTGGATCCAGGCCTATGTATGTTTAAATAGATTATTTAAATTTAAGGAATTTCTGAATCTCCATCAACACAGCTCATACTAGTGCAGGAGCTTCTTAAATTGAATTAAAAAAAGTAAAAAAAATACGTCGATATATATGTAATTTATTATAACCCCTTTCTCCCCCTGTATCTATGCTATATAACCCCTTTTTCTCCCTGTATCCCATACACCCCACTTTCTCTTCTTTCCACATTTCACAACTTTTATCAATTAATATTGTCAGAACCAGACACGTTTTTACTGTTTTCTTACCTTTGCTATTTTTTCTTCTCTTCTCTCTTTGTCCTATATGGCGCGCTCTGCTTTCTGAATGACGTTAATGTATTTGTCACGTCCGTGTCATGCTGCTGCGGCTGCCATAGCAACGCATACACAGTGCCTGGATGTAACGGTTCAGGCACTGTATATATGACTAATAGTGCTTGTGGCTCTTTTGTATATGGAAACTTTATTACCCGGACATTGTTTAGAAACTGACTATACAATGTCTGAGTAATACATTTTCCACAAGCGCTAGTCTAACCTGTATGTGGACTATGCAATGTCCACTGTTACACCACTGAATGCAGAGATCAGTGCGGCCCTCCCCAGCCGCAGATTACATCATCAGCCATTACCAGTCATAACTGCTATCATGGCCACCAAACAACCACCGCCCACCATGAAAACTGGAGTCATCCACTAGTGGCTGGTTGACTACCACTGAAGTACAGTATCTTCGTTGCAATGGATCTTTGTGGGCCTGTTGGATCCTGTAGTTTCACAGAGTAAATAAACACCATGGACTAGATTTACTAAACTCAAAAGGAACAATTAAGCAACGTATCAGATTCTAGCTCTCGCTTCCCTACATACATTACATACTAGAGAATTTCAGCTGTAATTGTTTGTTGTGGGCAACATCTTTATTTTTCCTTTTGAGAAGTTTAGTAAATCTAGTCTATGTTTTATTAAACCTCCTAAACACAGAACCTCTACCTTAGTAGAACTTCTTACCTTGCCTACAAATAAAGATATAGACAACCATATTATGGTAATGTAAATTATTTATTTTCTTTTATTTAGTGTAATATTTATTACATCATTAAAAAACCCACCTAGGGCTAGATTTTTTTTAAACTTCTCAAAAGGAAAAATTGAACTGTTGCCCATAGCAACTGATCAAACTCTAGATGGCATGCTTTAGTATATAATAGGAATGAGAGTTAGAATCTGATGTTATGACCAGAAACTATGAACGTACTTACGAGACTAGGATCAAGAACTTAACTACGGACGAAGGGGCCTGCCAGACATACGACACCCGTAATTACGCTTCGGAGGTGGGGTGAGGCATTTAAATCGTACACTGTGGGCGTTCAGCCATTACGTACGCTGGCAGTTACACTTGGGAAAGTTAAGGTAGGGTTTGGCAAATACGCTACGTGTTGAAATGTAAACCGAACGTAGGTCTGGATCTGGCCCGCAGACTCTAAAAGGATTGTATCTGTAGTCCTGTGATCTTTGGTAATTCGGTTTTCTCAAATGAGTATATTGTTTAATTGGTTTCCTAAATGTTAATTTTCACTTATGTTTAATGTCCACTCATCCCAGCATATACGTTTAATTTAACATATTGGCGAGAAATTATATATTAAAAAAAAGATTTGAAATTATTTGGAAACTAAAAAGTTGAAGTTAAAATGATGGAAAAAAGGCCTGGCCATGTAGTCTTAAATAGTTGGACTATGTTGCAGAGTTAACGGCTTTCTTGCTAACAAGCTTTAAATTGATTTGGTTTACTTATTAACAGGTTTTTATATAGCGCCAGTGGCGGGCTGGGCCGTTCTGCCATCAGTAGTTTTAGGGCCGCCTCTGTGCAGCCGCCGGCCGGCCAGCTAGCCAGCCAACCGACTGGAACGGAGCATAAGTCCCCATCTGGTCCACGGATTCACACTAGACCTTTAAACAGTGGAACCAGGGTGCTGTGTGCGTTAAGCAGCGCCCTGGTTTCTCGGCAATGACGTGCTGGGCGTGATGACGTCACGGATGTTACGCCCAGCACATATTAAGAAGAGAGGACAGGACAGGAAGAAAGAAGAGGCGTGGAGCACCCAGAAAAGAGACAGCAAAGGAAGACTTAAGAAAAAGGGCGCAATCAAAAGATAAGAAACAACAAGGAGGGCTGTGAGTGATAGCATGATGTGTGATAGATAGTATGGGCACAGTGTGATAGTATGGACACAGTTTGGGATTTAGGGTACAGTTTGAGAGTATGGGCACTATGAGCTCTATTTACTAAAGCTTTTAAAAGTTCATTTTTGGAGTTATGAAGTAATAACTCCAAAAATGAACTTTTTGCTATTTACAGCAGCTGCATCGCCATGGAAATCACCAGTTTCCATGGCCATGCGGCAAAACTTCACTTGTCCTCGCCAGCCCCGTTGTTTTCAATGGGGCTGGCTATTTACTAACCCTCAGAGCGGAGTTTTATACTCTGCTCTGAGAGTTAAAATAACGCCATTTCAGACAGGCGTTCAGATTTCTATTCCAGCAATCTCCCCATAGTATATGTATGGGTAGACCGCTGGAATATAAGTAAATAACGTCTTGAAAAAATTTAAACAAAATTTATTTTTATTTTTTTTAATTAAAAAACAATTAAAAAAACAATAGAAATGAAAGAACACAACAAAATAGCTTAACATACTTACCGGACCGAAGACGCGTCTGCCCGCAGGTGCCGGTCCCGACATGGAGAGCCTGCACATGCGAAGTGCTTCTCATGCTGGGACTTCATTTTTTTACAAAGTCCCAGCAGAGAGCCACTGCGCATGTGCAGACTTTCCAGACACACGAAGAAAGCCGCGATGACGGAAGAAAGTTCAGATGTCATCGCGGCACAGCCAGCAGAGGGTGAGTATTAGTAAATAGCCTGAAAGTAGCTCACAAGTTCTCAGAGAGCGAATTCCAACTAGCCTGAGCTACGTTCATGCATTCGTAGTAAGTAGGGCCCTTAGTTC
>WWET01000292.1:597597-619509 GCA_011038615.1 Limnodynastes dumerilii
AGTAGCAGATGCGCCTCCAGCCTCTCCCCTCAGTTATCTCCTATATGTGCCTCCAGCCCCACCTCAGTATCCCCCCATATGTGCCTCCAGCCCCCCTCAGTATTCTCCCATATGTGCCTCCAACTCCCCTCAGTATTCCCCAATATGTCCCTCCAGCCTCTACCCTTGTTACTTACCTTTCTGTCCCTCATTACTTCCTCCTCCGTGGCGCTCTCGACATCACATGCATACAGGAAGTTCCTGTATGATCTGCGTAAGCTCATACTGGAACCCCCTGTATGTACCTCCGGCTCTGTGTGTGTATGCAGAGCTGGCGCGTTCTGCCCACTGTGGAGACTATCAGCGCTCATACAGGAGTCCTGTATGAGCGCTGGCAGTCTCCATAGCTGGGAGACCACGCCGGCTCTGAATGCACACACACAGAGCCAGGGCCCACAGAGATAATGGGGCCCACAGAGATAATGGGGCCCACAGCCACTGCAGTAGTGGCTGATGCGGTGGCTGCTGTTGGCCCCATTATCTCCATGGGCCCCAGTGCCGTGCACCGCTTGCACCGCCGGTAGTTCCGCCTCTGTTCAGTTTAATCCTTTTATATAAGTTATGTTACTATATTTCTGCTTCATTCAGCTAGATATTAATCATCCAACAGATATTGCTCATCCATAATAGGTGTAGAGTATTTGATATTGCTATTGTCTTTTGCAATATCTATTTGTGTCTGTTGTGCAGAGGAACAGAATGTGATATGATAATTTGCACACATGTATAATATCCAGAGTGTTTTGCCACAACAGTTATTTGTTTAAAATGATAATAAGAATTATGACTGTCTGCCAGGTATTATTCAAGTGGAGCCACGTGTAATAAGAAAAACTAATGCAATTTCCATTTTACAAAGATTAAATGAATCAGTCTTGCTCTTTCATAGTGTAAGTGTAACTTAATTGTGCTCTCTCTTCTTTTATCATAGCCCAGGTTCATGATGTTAGGAATGGAGGAAAGGATGTTGCATTCTCGAATCTTCTAGGAGGTTTTCTTCATTGGTGCTATTATACAGGAGACTATTGAATTCTGGGGCTATATGGATCACAGAAGGAGCATACAGGGGTGTATTCCATTTCATAACACCATACTTCATTCAGTTTGTTCGAGTACTGAAGCTTCCATTACAGATCACACTGAACTGACGCAATTTAAAGTGTGTGCCTCTTAAAAGGATGTGTCTTATTGGTTAGTCTGGAGAAATGAGCAAATGTCTACATTCAGTGCATGAGGAGCTAATAAACACACCTATATTGTTTAATAATATTAATATACAAAGGCCTTTTTATAGTAGAAGAAATACAAAATTAGTGCTGGATCCAGAGCTCCGATTCTTATGTGATCGTTTCCCTGTGCGGCGGATACGTAGAGATCCGCAATCGTAGGTCTGCAGTATCTACGCATCTGTATTGCACCGCTTACCACTCCCATATTATGGATAGGCATCTGGGTCTGGATTCACAGTTACGTAGTTTTTACGCTATCTACGTACCATTTCTGTACGTAGATTGCGTAAGCGTGTTCTAAAGACCGCGCCTACGCAATCTACGTACAGAAAGGGTATGTAGATAGCGTAAACAAGCTACTACGCATGCTCAATTCTTAAAACAACATACGTAAGACAAAAACTACGTAACTGTGAATCCAGACGCTGATGCCCAGGACCTATTTTAACTTTCACAATTCCTGCAAATGGCAAATGGCAGCAGTGCAGAATAGTGAATAGGTACATATAGAGAGTACACCTATACTCTACATTGTAATCACTTCCACCTGTGATACCAGCCCAGACCCTCTGCTTATAAGTCTGTATGAGTAGCAGCGCATTCTGATCGGAAAGCATGGTTGTGTCTGCAATCCAATCCAAACACTCCAAAAATCGGAGATCCTTATTCAGTATATATTACTTTATGTCAAATTTTATTATGATCTAGAAAAACAAGGCCTTGACTTCTGTCATTCTCACAAATGCCGGAAAGTGTTTTGCTTGGTGTTTATGCCATGGTTAATGATGTTCATATGTGTTTTTTTAATGCATGATGGTTTTATGTATAGCTTTAAAAATACAAATGTGTAAAAGAGATTCTATAAAATAAAGGTTTCTGTTCTACCAAAAAAAAGAAAGAAAGAAAAGTAAGGCCAGGGCCATTTCCCCAGAATATAACAGCAGTACAGTGTTACTCGTGTTTGAGATTGTTAGCTCAGCGGATTTTGCCCATTCATTCACATTAGGAAATGGCACTTTGAAGAACACCTTCACTAATATCCTCTTGCTGTTGATGAGACTTGAGCGAAAAGATGTACAATTCTGAAACTAGGATTACTAATTGTATACAATTTTACTGGATGTCATCCTTTTTAGGCACTATGGATCAGGAGGGGAACCTTAAGCAGCAGGATTTACTAAGCTGTGGGTTTGGAAAAGTGGAGATGTTGCCCATAGCAACCAATCAGAATTTAACTGACATTCTCTAGTATGTAATGGGGAAGTGAGAGCTAGAATCTGATTGGTTGCTATGGGCAACATCTCCACTTTTGCAAACACGCAGCTTTGGTAATCTGGCCCCTGGAATGGCAGGGTTGTTATTTTACTCATTTATGAAGTGAAACAGTAAGTGTTTATCAGGACTGTCCTATTTAAGTTACATTATTTAATACATAATTATAAAGGCATAATGAAAAAAAGGGAAATTTATTACAAAACAGTATTTGGTAAAGAGGAGATGCCAAATGTATTGTAGGTTTAGAGCTGAAGTTATATCCTTCATATAACCAAAGCAGTAGCATCAACAAAGCTTGCTTGACCAGGCACAGTGCAGTGATAACACAATGCAAAGCTGCTGCAAAACAACTTATGTACTGGGCCTTTAACAGAGATTCAGTATAACATCATCAAGGTAACATTAATGATTCTTTGTTTGCTTGTGCAATAGATGTTATCAGTGGTGAGGAGATGTTGGGTGGTGCAGAATTAATGATACACAATGGCCAAGTGTTTTATGACAGGTAAAAGTTTACAAGTTGCACAATCAGGTTTATAGGTTGCAATAATGATATTTTACTTCATATTGTGGACAGTTGCATTCTGCCAATCATGTACAAATCTTTGCACGAAGCAAAACCATTTCAATACTTTGTACATGTATGGTACAATTGTATGGTACAATTGTTAAGCAAGGTAAGATTAGGGTGTGTCCAATGATCTCATATAGTGGTGACACTTTGCCCATCATCATTTTCCTGGACTCTGACATTCCTTGTATGTATTCTGTGAGAGTGAGTGCTGACAGGGTAAACTGACTGGCACTTTTCCGGAGGAGAGAGGGTGAACAGTGCAGAAAGTGAACATAGTGTTATCGGGTGAGCTGTTTCACTGCCTAATTAGTTACTGTTGCTCTGCTGCCTTTTATCATGTTTTCACCATTTGCGTCTGAAGTGCTTACTTCTGCCACTTTTGGCATCTTTGTTGAACTCATTTGCAGAAGCAGAACTTTTTCTTTTAGAGTCTAAAGCTGTGTTCACACTACAATTGAAGGGACAATTATAGGATCAGCTTGTCAGAAAGTCAACCAAATGGTATATAAACCCCGGGAACCGATAATATATTGAGTAGTGTGTGGACCCAACCTGGTGTTGCCATTCCTATAAGGGTAGCACAGCACGGTCAGAAGATCTGCTCAAGGTTGGTGTAGTGTGTACATATTACACAATTTCCACAACTATCAGACCACTTTTTTGGGAACCAGGTAAATTGTGTAGCTCTACTTACATATAGGACCGTATTCAGATTTAAGAGGGAGCTAGGTGCGGCCGAATCTGCACCTATCACACTCGTCCAGCCCCACCAACCTGCCCCCATTTTTAGGAACCTAATAGCACTTAAGAGTTCCATAAGTAACCGTGTATATTTTGCTTCTTAAGAAGCATAATACGCACAGATGTTCCCTTACCGCATCAAATTACCTCAGAACACCCACTTTTCCCTGAGGCGGCACTGGCTCGCCTTCTTTTTACTGAAATCACTGTGTGTGGTCTTTACAGTCCCCAAATGCTATGCACATTGCGTAGTCAAGATGACTACACATGCGCAGCAGCTCAAGATGACTACGCATGCGCAGCAGCTCAAGATGACTACGCATGCGCAGCAGTTCAAGATGACTATGCTTGCGCAGCAGCTCAAGATGACTACACATGCGCCGCAGCTCAAGATGACTACGCATGCACAGCAGCTCAAGATGACTATGCATGCGCAGCGGCTCAAGATGACTACGCATGCGCAGCAGCTCAAGATGACTACGCATGCGCAGCAGCTCAAGATGACTACGCATGCGCAGCAGCTCAAGATGACTACGCATGCGCAGCAGCTCAAGATGACTACGCATGCCCAGCAGCTCAAGATGACTACGCATGCCCAGCAGCTCAAGATGACTACGCATGCACAGCAGCTCAAGATGACTACACATGCGCCGCAGCTCAAGATGACTACACATGCACAGCAGCTCAAGATGACTATGCATGCGCAGCAGCTCAAGATGACTATGTATGCGCAGCGGCTCAAGATGACTACGCATGCACATCAGCTCAAAATGACTACACATGCACAGAAGGACCATAATCCCTCATGTAAAGTCACTATCCTATCTTGTTTAAATCACAAGCTTTATTGTTATCTTCCACTGTGAAGGTCATGGCAGGTTTATAGTTCTAGAACTATGATAGTTTAAATTGTTATTTGTGAAGGTATGTAATATGCTATAAATAAAGGTCTATGAAGCAATTGTCCTGCTGGATCCATATGCAACATGTAATGTTTAACAGCTGTTGGAGCAAAAACATCCTTTTGTGGCCCCATTTTTTTTATATATCAGAATCAGTTAGAAAAGGGTAAGATGGAAAACTCTCATTTTAAGTAGAAGGAAATATAATACTAATAACATGCCTTATTTGGCTCCCTAATACTGGATAGTTATTCCTGCCCAGAACTTCATGCAGGAAAATAGGAAAAACAATACATAAAACTCTAACTGTAACATCTGTTTTATGTGAATGACATGTAAGTGATATGTATTTGGGGGTATTTGAGTGTAAATTAAATACTATTTTCATGTCTGTGTTTATATACAGCAGATTTGGCAAAATTTAGACTACAAGGCCTTTCCAAAAGATCTTATGTTGCATCTCCCAGCTTCTCTGAAAAATCTGTGTTATTGTTTATACCGTGTCTGGGCCTCAAACATAATTATAGTACAAGTAAAAAAAAATAACATTGTCATCCTTATTCCAGAGTTCAATAGTGATGATATCAAGTGTGTTCTAATCACAGCCACTGATGCTAGAACATCATTATAGTATGTATTTATAAAATAATTGATGCTCGTCTTTGTAATAACACAGGGGTAACACATTTTCCTGTGGGGAACACTGGTTTAATTTGGATAGAAAAGAAAGGATATCTAAGCAGTAAAAGCTTTAAGTTTTGATCCAAGAACATCTGCCGAGTAGTTTCTCTTTTCCTTTTATGAATTGGATTTGCAGCCAAATGTACTTCCAAATATAAACTGGGCAAAGATCCATGCTGTGCCTAAATTATACGGCATGCAGTGCTTATGCTCTTAAAGGTCTAAGTTCTCGTAAACACATTTATTATGATTAGCGGAGAGTTCTTCCTTTCACATATTCAGCAATTAGTTCCATGTGATTAACCTGCAATCTGTCATCACCTCACTCTTATTCCACATCTATTACTATAATATTGCCACAATCTCATTTTAAAAGACGTTTTTGCTACACCTGAGCAAAACTATGTTGCAATGTGAGAAGTGCAAATTAACTTTATTTTGCAAGCAAGGAAAATGCATAACTATAGGGGTGCAAGGGGTGTGGCTGTTACGGGGGCCTGAGAAGAGAGGGGACCGTGGCAGTCACTCCCCCTACACTGTAAGCAAGCTGTCATATATTCACAGCTTAAAACAGCACTCGGCACTCCATGTATTTATTTATTATTTATTAATTAAAAGGTTTTTTATTTAGCTCTAGCAGATTACATAGCGCTTTACAATTTTAACGATTGTAAATCACTACAGGCAAGTGCTATATATCGCACAATGGACCAGCTACATTGTATGGTAAAAATGCTCAGTGCTCTGTATGATCCATCCACACAGCAGTGTTAGTCACAGAGATAAGGGAATATATGAATAGAACGACAGAGTGCGCGGGTTTGTGTTAATAATGTAATAGAAAGGCAAAGTGGTTTTTAATATGGTAAATAAAGCTTAAGAAGGTTGAAAAATTTGATAAACTAGTGAGTTTATCAGAGGTGAGTTTTAATGGAGCGCTTGAAAGTTTAGAGAGAAGAGGATAGTCTTAATGGGCAAGGAAGGTTATTCCAGAGAGTGGATGCAGCTCAGAGGAAGTCCTGGAACCGGGAATCAGAGAATTTATGAAGTTTAGAAGAGAGTTGTAAATCTTGTGATGATCTGAGAGAACGATTTTGTATTTGATTCTGTAGTAAACAGGAAACAAATGTAGAGATTGACAGAGAATCAGTCTTGCTACTGCATGGAATATAGACTGTAGATGGGTAACTTTATATTGTTGAAGTCCAATAAGAAGAGTAATAGAGAAGAGCAATGGACCCAATACTGAGCCTTGTGGTACTCCCACAGATAGTGGAAGAGCAGCAGAGATAGATCCAGAAAAGTGAACACTGAAAGAGCGATTAGAGAGGTAGAATGTGAACCAGGAAAGGGCTGTGTCCTGAATAACTACTGATTGTAACATTTGTATGAGAAGAGAGCAGTCAACAGTGTCAAAAGCAGCAGAAAGCTCCAGGAGAATTAGAAGGGAGTGGTGACTTTTAGATTTAACCAGGGGCGGATTGGGAAAATAAAGTGGCCCTGGAAAAAAATCTGGAAGAGGCCTCCTATGGGCAGGATCAAATAAACAAGGAGGGACTAACCAGAAAATAGGCGGGGCTAGCACAGTTATATTAGTCCCTTAGTTCCTGCCCTAAACTATAAATTATTAAACATCCAACGGGCAGCACCCCGAGTATTTGTATGTAAACTGTTAGCTAGGTCTTGTATTGGAGGTACAGAGAGTGTGGGATACCAGTGAGTGTTTACCATATATGTGACACCACCTTTACTGCAGCGTTGTATGAGTTCAACCATCTACTGTTTGTCTTTTCATCTACAAATGGAGTGTTTCCATATAGCACAGGACTGTCAATGTTTTATGAGTGTATATGTTTTATGGTAATAACTGGGGAAACTGATTATTTCATACGTGCACTGCATTCACTAGTTTTTCTATAATATATCTCTCTCACACACACACAGTGCACTCCACGTACATAAACACACACAGTGCACCCCATATACATATATACACACACAGTGCACCCTATATAGATATACACACTCACAGTGCACTCCATATACATAAACACACACACACACAGTGCACTCAATACAGTGCACTCCATATACATATACACACACAATGCACTCCATATACATACACACATACACAGTGTGATGCAAAACACATGAATTATATACATAAATTAAACTACGAACCTACCTTACACTGGATTTCCTTCTCCTGTCGCATCTGGTCTGCAATTCTGGGACAGTGCAATTCCCCTGCATTATACAATACAGAAGAGAAGCACAGACCATGATTGACACTGACACACACGCACACACTCCCACAACTACACATAACTGTCACACACACAAATACACATAACTACTGTCACATATACACAAATACAAAAAACTATTGTCTCACACACAAATACACATAACTATTGTCACACACAAATACACATAACTAT
Organism: Limnodynastes dumerilii; assembly: GCA_011038615.1. Lineage (NCBI taxonomy): Eukaryota > Metazoa > Chordata > Amphibia > Anura > Limnodynastidae > Limnodynastes > Limnodynastes dumerilii. The sequence goes on from WWET01000292.1 coordinate 605,483, forward strand.
CTATCCACAAAATACATTCATGTTTTCTTGATTTTCCTATCTCTGTATCCCTTCTCTATCCCAGCAACCTATCCCTGCATTCCCTCTAATCTCCCCCATCCCTCTTCCCAGTCATTGCCCTGTTTCTGTATCCCTTCTCTATTCCAGCCCCTTCTCTCTGCATTCCCTCTAATCTCCCCCATCCCCATCTGTCTAGCTCTCTAATTGTCAGCATAGTATAGCTGCTCATAGGTAGATCATAGACGTCAATTAGTGACAATCCTGCTATTGCACGTCACAGCCCCTGCAGTATAGCGTCGGCTGCCGCTACTATTTCCATAAAGTCAGCCAGCGTTTCTAAATTAATATAAAAAAAAAAAGCAGCACATTCCCCCTCCCCCGGCGGCTCTGCATATACACACACACTACACTCCAGATAAATACACATAGTGAATCCCACTACATACACTCATATACACAGTATACTCCATACATACACATACACACACACACACACCACTGCATAAACACATACACTCACATACACAGTACACTCCATACATACACCTACACACACACACACACACACACACACAGCACTGCATAAACACATACACTCATATGCACAGTACACTCCATACAACAGTGCAACCCAGATATATACACACATAAACACTGCACTCTGGATACACACAGAGCACACACACTTATACCTGTTACAGATCCTGCAATTAGAAGCCCCACACAGTCAGGAAAGGAGGAATCAGTTACAGTTAACAGGAAGCTGGCTCTACCCCACTCAGCAACAGGCAGCCTTGCAATTGGCTGCCTGTTGCTCTGTAGCAACGGCTGGGACCACCCCCTGGCAACTGCAAGACGATCTCTCCTGTGTCCTTGCTGCAGCCTGCAAGTGCCGATAGTTCTTTAGGTGCTGTGTCTTCCTCAGTGGCCCAATTCTGATCCTGTACTGCGGAGGTCTCTCAGGGGAAGTGTGTTACTGAGAGAGGCCTCTGCAGTACAGGACCTGCACAGAGCCAATGAACGGGACGCAGCAGCTCTGATCTGCAAACTTAAAAAAATTACATGTGCTGTGCTGAAGAGGCGCCTCCGTGCGGCCTCATCAGGGTACCGGCCTACCGGGAAACTTCCCGGTAAGGCCTTTTGCAAATCCGCCCCTGGATTTAACAGTGATTAAATCATTGACCACTTTAGTCAGTGGCATTTCAGTGGTATGTTGATAACAAAAGCAAGACTGAAGAGGATCTAGAAGATTGTGTAAGAAAAGGAAGTGAGTGAGGCAAGTGTAGTCTTTCAACCAGCTTTTAGGGACATGGGAGCTGGGAAATGGGACGATAATGTATGAGTGCTGAACACTGTAGCTCTCATACTTGGAGTGCCGAGTGCTGATTTAAGCTGTCAGCATCTGACAGCTTCTGTCAGGTAGAAGTCCCACCCAGTATTCTCTAGACCCACTTATCCACAGTCGGGCTCCGTCTCTTTGCTATGGGACCCTTCCACTCATGGCTTTATGTGTAATCTGTAAATTAGTTCTAGGAAATATGAACCTCTAAACTCCGAACTTCAGTTTACACAGTTTAAATTTGCCTTCCCTCACAGTTAAACATGGTTTTGTCCAGGTCTACACCTGTTTTGCTCTTACTAGCAAACTATGCCACTTATACACTATATACTCTTAAATAATCTGTGATTTATTTTTTGTTTTAAAAATGCAGGTAAATTACTTTTAAAGCAGCTTGCGTTAATTTTTAAGCTGGGCACGCACTCCAATTTCTGTCCAATACAACCTCCGACTGTTCTGTTGGTCCAGCATTGGTTAAGTGTGCACTCACACGATAGCTCGACCAATCCTAGCTGCCTTGACAAGTCAGGTAAAATTATTTTTAAACCTGCTTAAAAATCAGATGATTTGACCACCAATCACACGACCAATTTTCAAGTATGTAAGCTCTTACAGCTGCTTTATCCAATTCTTATCCCAATTCTGATGGCATACAGTGCCACCTTAGTGTGTGAGTGACGGGTGTTCCAGCAAAGATTGGAAAAGTGTGTATGGTGACAGGATCCTTTCAGCAGAGGCAGGTTGGAGGTCTACTGTCAAATCTGGCAATTGTGTGTCATGGATTGAGTGTTGTGTATGTGAATTTGTCTGCTGTAGGATTGTGTAAACATTATGGTTATGAGTTGGATCTGAGGAGGGTTGGACAAGTGTGTTCCTACCCAGTTTTTTAAAGGTTTTCTTCTTCATATAAACTGGGTACACACTGATTACAATGCCAATCATACGATTACCGGACCGTATTCAGAGATACATCCAGCGATCGGTCCACAAATATATGCATGGATGGAGCAAGTTACATGCACCAAAACCGCAGTCACTCCCCTTGCTAATCCGTGCCCACGGAGACTTCCGCCTCCATAGACTAGCCCTAACTTTCCGTGGCCATTTCCGAGCTTATGTGTCCTCTGTCCATGTGTATCTTTGTAATTGTGCCCACTTCCCTTCATTTAAATGCTTCCCCCCACCCATTTCTATGTAAATTCCTCTGTGCGTATTTTTCTGTGGGAGTTCCGTGCGGATTTTCCCACATCCGACTCACATGCGTATATTTTACATGAACTGCGTTAAAAAGTTACTACGCATGCGCAGTTGAAACGTACTTAAAAATACGCACAGAATTCGCCAAAAATACGGATCTCTGAATACATCAGTGATGTCACAATGTCGGTGAAAATCTTTAGTATGCGCGATTCCCCTTGCTCTTCCTGCAGTAGGTGTGCCAGTGTGAATGTGTGTCTTGTCTGGATATTGGTCACTTCAAATTGTGAGTAAAATTGTGTAACAGTATCGTATCATTATATACACTTCAGGTGTAGGTGCTGGGAGGAAAAGGGGCCAAGGCGCTCTGTTATATCCTGCATTGTGTTTATCTAAATAAGGTGTGAAGTATTTATGTTTTGTATTCAGTGGCGTATCTACCATGGGTGCAGAGTGCACACGGGCCCCCGCAGACAAGGGGGGCGTCCGTTACACTCACCCTGCACCCTAGTACCTGTCTTTCCTGTGATTAATGCGGCTCCTGCCCCGCTGTCTATTCTATTTAATAGACTCTATTTATTAGATAGAATAGATGGGAGAAATAGACAGCGGGGCAGGAGCTGCATTCATCACAGGAAAGAGAGTCTACGGCTCCTCCGGCCCGCCGTCTATTCCCCCATCTATTACTCTTGTCTTAATAGAGTGAGTCTCAGTCTAATAAGACAAGAGTAATAGATGGGGGAATGGATGGCGGGCAGGAGGAGCCAAAGACTCTCTTTTCGCATTCGATGAGCAGCGGGACTTCAAACGTAAGTTTGTGAGGTGGCAGGGCATGCTGAGGGATACTGAAGGGAGATGGACACATGCTGAGGGATACTAGGGGGAGCTGGACGCATGCTGAGGGATACTGGGGTGAGATGGACGCATGCTGAGAGATACTGGGGGGAGCTGGACGCATGCTGAGAGATACTGAGGGGAGATGGACGCATGCTGAGGGATACTGGGGTGAGATGGACGCATGCTGAGAGATACTGGTGGGAGCTAGACTGATGCTGAGGGATACTGGGGGCAGATAAAGGCATGCTGAGGGATACTGGGGTCAGATAAACGCATGCTGAGGGATACTGTGGGGAGATGGATGCATGCTTAGGGATACTGGAGGGAGATGGACACATGAGGAGTGATACTGGGGGGACTGGACACATGATAAGTGATACTGGGGGACTGGACACATGATGAGGGATACTGGGGAGACTGGACACATGATGAGGGATACTGGGGGGACTGGACACATGATGAGGGATACTGGGGGGCCTGTGGCATGCATCCTGCACCAAGAGTTGGCAGGGGAAGGGCATCTATTTCTTCCATCTAAGATCTTCTGGAGGGAAGAAATAGACGCCGAATGGGCCCTTCTTCCCCTGCGGTGGTACTGCCCCTATTCGCGGGCCGAAAAGGGGACGGGGCTTATAGTGCAGTTAGGCCCCACCCCTTTTGAGTTCCGCAAATTAGGGCAGTCCTGTCTCAGGTGGGGGGGGGGCCATGTACAAATCCTGCACATGGGCCCCCTCATTTCTAGAAATGCCCCTGTTTGTATTCTTAGCTGGAGAGAATATTTTTTTATTAAAATGCTAATATCATAATTCTCTGAAATCCTGAACCTCGTATTCCTTGTATTCTGGTGATAACCCCTGACCTCCATTGAGCAATTGCCCCTGTGTGAGGAAATCATGTAGCTACAAGCTCATTTACATCTATACAGACCTGTTAAAGGGGGCTGGTGCGCCAAAGTTTTCCTTCACTTCTATTGTGGAATGACCTAAGGGATTCCTACTTCTTATAGCAACAGATGTTTAGGTAAGCAGGAAGGGGGTGTAGTTATTATTAGACAGACCACATGGTTGTTATTGATTAACCATATGTAGCACACAAATCACCCAGGTGACATAAAAAACATTGCTCATTTCTTTGTGCAAAACAATCATTTTCTCTGTGTGAATTAGACATGTTGAAATATATTACTGAAAACTGTGGCTCCCTTGTGGGGTAAATATTATTAATAAATAATCAGTGGGTTTCCCAGCAATATAAAACAGGCACATAAAATATGCCCATAGTATTGTAAATACACCAAACTATATTGGGAAAGCCACTTTGTAGACGTTCCTTTCTTTAATGTACCGTTTAATACATTCTTTAAACTATATTATAAATGATACGTCAATATTTAATGTATGCTTTTTATGCTAGCCCCACACAAACGGACTCTTTGGCTCAGCTGGTACAAAACTAATTAAATTGTACATAAGTCTTGCAATGGTCAGTCAGTCACAGTGATGGTCAGATGGCCTTTTACCATAATTTTCCTCAGGGTTGCTGACTTTTTATTTCTTCCCTCCATGAGATCTCCGGGGGAGAAATAGCTGCTGGCATGGGGGTGGGGATTTATGCAGATTGTGACATTACGCCCGCCCCTTTAAATTAGTGCAGTTCATAGTGTTCCAGGATGTGGGTGGGGCTTGATGACTAAAAACACAATCAAGTCCCACCCATCCCTAGTAGCACTAGTGATTACTATAATGAGAAGCAGGGGGCTTATGGGAGATTTGCCTGCACTCCCAGTATACCAGGAGAACTGCCAGAATTTCAGGCAACCCTGATTTCCTTGCAAGTGGCTGGATCACCTCCATTTCTCTACCTCATTCCTCTTTTCTGCTACTGGCCCTCCTTTCCCCTCTCTGCTCTATTTTTCTCACTCTCTACATGTATCACAGTTTACTAGTGTGCTACTACCTAACAACATCAGGCTCAGCCCTCAGGTAACTTCACAGGTGCAACCAGTTCTATTGCACAGGCTTTATAGCATTGAACTCCAGGCTCACTTGGTTTACCTCATGTTGTACTTCTCCAGTGTTCCATATTTGTTTCATCATTTCTCCTTGTATGTTCCTGTTCTCTGTTCTCTGTTCCTTGTGCTGTGCTCCAGTTGCCTTACTCACGGTGCTCCAGCATCTGTTTCACTGTGCTCCAGACTCTGGTTAACTCCTCGTCATTCCATCTCTATTTTACTTCTCCCTTTACCCCAGGGCTGTTACCTGTCTAGCAATCTGCCTAGGACTGCAGCCAAGACTGTCCCCATCATCAGGGGCTCCATTAAATATCAGTTCACTGTTTAGACTCTGTTTCTAGGTTATCAGCTCTAATTACCTTTGGTTGTTTCCTCATGGTTCCGTGACAACATGAGACTGTGTGGTTGCCTTCATAAGTTTTGGAAAATTGGTGACATGGGGTGATTGTTATGCGGGGCCCCATGTGCCACAGTTGTACTGTCACGATCCTGTTAATTCTTGTGTAGGCCATGTGGCTCTAGGTAAGCACTTTGCAGCATTGAGATTCCTCAAACTGTACATTTTTCATAATGCACAAGCGCCCATCTGTTAAAGACACCCTACATTACTCATAGTGATGTAAAATTACTGGGTGGAACAATATTCAGATCAAAATACCATGAATATTTATTATGCTCTGTCTTGGTGCATTTTTCTATTAAAAAACATAATATAATAATATGAATTTTGCAGAGTTGATTATTTGTTAGTCATTTAAAAAATGTTTAATTGAAGCATTTAAGTCATCTCTAAAAAAAAAAAAGGATTATTTGTGTGTACTAGAATGGGAGATGGAACTATATGGCTATTATAATAGAAGAGCAAGTGTGTATGATCTATATTGTCATGGGATTTTGCCATCCGGACTGGTCCTATATTGGGCCACCTGCTTTTTTTTGTTCTTTTTTTGTTTAATTAATTTGTTCTTAAAGACCGCATATACACAATCTACGTAACGAAAAGATATGTAGATTAAGTTAAAAAAATTACTACGCATGCGCAGTAGCAAAATATGCTATACGTCCGGTAGTGTGAATCCGAGTCTGATTACCTTCCATTGGTCTAGATCACATAATATCACGTATTATTTTTTATAAAATATTATTTTTTTCAATTGCTTTTACTTTTACTGACCATTTGGCCTTTGGTGTTTCTGGACCAAAATTGGTTGCATTTATCCATCCCTGGAAGCATTTTATTAAAATTGTCTTTAAAATGCACATCCCAAGTGAAGGATACTCCTTGGAAGGTGTATTTTTCCCCCTTTGATATTTTTAAGTTCTTCTGGTCATTTTAATCCTATTCTGTAGCATTGTGTGCTTCCTGCACTGAGATTAATATATATGGTAACTGTAACTGTAAATAATGATCAACATTTTCTTTTCTTAAATTCTTCATCATTGCCAAATTAAAGTCTATGTGACCCTTGAGCTGAAAATGATCAAGGCTCTGCCATGTCCCTCAGGAGGGGATGTGTTGTCCCTCAGGAGGGGATGTGGCTAGTTGGGTTAACCAGTACAATGAAGGCATGCCCAGTACTGTGGCAGCATAGAATGCATACCTAGTGCCTCCCTACAACCATCTCATCTTTGCTATTGCTTCTTCCTTTATATGAAGTAAACACCACTAACTTGTTTGTGCAGCAAGGAGAATTCTCCTATAACAGACTTTTTTACCCCCCTAATTGGGCTCCATACAATCATATACAGGAATACAGAGGACTATTATGGGTGGATAATTTTAGCTAAATTCAGGAGCAAAGAGCATTAATATACATTATATACTCATTATAAAGCTTTTCATTTCTCCTTAATTGTGCTCAAATTATCCCTCAAAATAGGCCTGTATATTTTCCTATACAGGGCTCTATATCATATAAAACCTTATTGTGGGGATAAGTTGAGCACAATTAAGGATAAATAAAGTATATAATTATAAGGGCATATTGAATTATGACTCCATAATATAAAGGCTGCAACCTTGAGAAAGCCGACGACCGGCGAAACGCGCGTTGGACCACGCGCCTCCTCCTTGTGCACTGGCGGGGGTGCTGTATGAACGCTTGTCTTCTCATTGCTGTTTTTGTTGGGACATTTCACTGCCAGCTTAGGTAAGGGTGAGATACGAGCCTCTGTAGAGGTGAAGTGCTGGCCGTGAGGCCGCTATGTCTTGAATAGGGAAAGGTCAATTCTAGCTAGGGTCCCCAACTTTTTAGCAATCTATTGTGTACTTTCAAACTGGCAAAATTACTTTGCTGTAATCTATGGTACTTCATTAGTTCATGTTATATTTGTATATTTCGCTGTTTTCCTTATAGCATTTTTATATGCTTGATTTATTAAAATGCATATTTATTACAATTTGTTCTTGCAGTGTACTGAATTTTGACGTTTATTTTAAGACTTTTGTGCACCATAAACAGCTGTCTTTTGGGTCACCTCTTTCTGACTCAATCTTTTTGTATTTGTCTCCAATGTTAAAAAGATTTTTTGTATTAACTGGTATGTCACTCCCCTTTATAGTAACCGGTAATAGTCAATGTAAGGCTAGAACCAATTTCACTCTACTTATGAAGGCTTCTCTTGGCATGATATATTTTGTTTCTCAAATATTCATTATTGAAATCTTTTAAGTAATTATGAACCTAAATGTTGCTATTATCGGAGTTTCAATGTTTGCTTGTTTAATTTTGTCATAGTTGTTTCATTAAAACCTTGATAAGACCTCAAAAGTGATGCCAAATAAATCATAAATAATCATAAAAAAAGTAAATGTTTAAAGCAGCAATCTGACATAGAAGTTTATATTTTGCTTCTGTAAACAGAAAGTTAAGTATCTCTTAGATATTGAATCTGTCAAAGGTACTACATCAGCCATTAAAGTACAGGGCAACTGTACTGTTATTAATAAAAAATATATTTTTTAAATATTTATATTTTATTTGTAATAAATTCTTTATTTGAAATTGACACTGAACAGCAATTATTATGTAGCCACAACATGACAGATGTACAGTCGGCCAATATACCAATTGTAAGAAAGAGCTGCTCTAGATGGTGTGTGCTATCCCCTTTTACATAAATGTAAACAATAAACACATATCCATCAACTGCAAGTATTTATGTTATAAAACAAAAAATTTATAAAAATTCAATAATAAAAAATAAATAATAAAAAGCTCATTCATTGGATATAAAAGGTATTTAAATAGATACAGCATATAATATGCACAATAAAAGATAAATGGCACAAATCTTGTCTCTGCAATAGAGATGTAAATACAGCTCCACATTGCTCAATGTATCAACGGCTGTAGATTCAATAAATGTAATATGAATTATGGCTGGTATGGCTTATTGAAAGACATATCCATCATACATTACATTTGTTTAGATCTAGCAGTTTCAAGGAATATGATATATGACAATAACGTTCTCTTAACAATTTTTTACCCTTATTATTGGGGTAAATCGGGGTAAACAAACTAGGAAAAATGATTGGAGAGAATGTGGGAGGATAGAAAAATAGGAGGGTGGGAGGTAAGGCGTAGTAAGAGGGTAGTGCCATCAGTATTATCAGCATCATTGGATTGGAGGACAGCATCTCGGGTTAAGGTGCCTGGTATAGGGTATCGAGGTAAGGTCAGAGTAGTCAGTACAGGGGAGTGTCACACCGAGGTGATGGTAGTCATAATGTAGTCATTGTAGTAGAGTTATGTTTAAATTCAAGCCAGTAGAACCACGTGGCCTGAAAAAAATCTGAATATGGTCCAGATGTTTTTATTTTATTTGAAAAAGAAGATGCCAACATTGCCATCCAAAGGAATGATTGGTAAAGAGGGAACTAGGGCTGGGTAGCTCTCGAGGGACTGTGTGGGACTGATCCATTTAGGGTGCTCATTGCCCTTTGGTAAGTTGTGGATCCTACACTATGGATTTCCTCTCTTTGGAACCAACAGCCTTATCTGGGAAAATATAAAAAACAATAAATTGAGCTGCATAGAAACCAAAAAGTGTCAGATTTGAATAATGCAATTTCCTGCCGTATGCAACAGGCTACCAATCCAGCATTGGAGTCTGCTAACACCAATGAAAATTTAAGAAATACAAGAAAAAATGCTGGATGAGCAGTTGCAACCGCAAATGAAATGCAATAGAGTGGCTCCTGATAAAAAAGTATATTTAATAATGTCACAATAAATTTTATTGTGACATTATCTGGGAAAAGCCTAGTGTTTAGTAGAGTAAGATGGTGTCACCATGCATTTATATGAGGGCAGTTTGACCATTACCATGGTTCCTATACCTTTTTAAAGTATTTGGTGGAATAGTAGGATATTCTTGATAAATGATGTTTTATACATGGGTCATAATTGCCCTGATCATATTATACTAGGGTGTAAATGAATGTTATCTAGTACTGTTCATACATTTTCCCAACTGGAAATTAACATAGTTTTCATTTACATTACATAGTAATAATAATAAAAATAATATTACTGAAAAACATCAAATTCCTTTTGCACCCACTGGTAGAAAGTAATACGATCTGTCATTTCAATGATTTAATCATCTGCAATAAGCCAGTTTTATGAGCAAGAAATGCTGACTGCTTTTTTTTCAATGGATTTACTCGGATTCTCTGACCCAGTACAAAATTCACATTGACTATAATTACTGCCACTGGATTTAGCTGTCGCCATTACAGATATGTGTATATATGTCTCATCTGTAAAAATATCTACTTTGAATAATAGTGAGTTATACGCTATATCACTGATTCCAGTAAAATTGAATAAACCCATTTTACCCACTTTTTTTCCTCTGCTAAATTTTTCTGTTAAAGTCTCTTATATTAGCTAGTCAATGTTATTACATTATCTATATGAAATATACTGGACCGGATTAACAAAAAATGATTGCTAACTAATACAGTTTTTGTCCTGAGCTAAAATTTTGAAGAAATGTTCTTGTCCTACTGCTCTTTGTACAAACCCCATAGAAATAAATAGACTGGCAGCAACGCATGACGCCTTGCTGACACGGCTGTATGTTATATTGGCAGTTCCCAAGCAGTATGTGATGCCACTAGCCATAAATGTGTACAACGTGTAGCTTTGAAACATTTGGGACAACAATGTGCCTCTGGTTTGTTATGGGAATTGAGGATTCCCAGTGCATTTTCTGGTAACTGTGTTTCATTAAATACTGTGGATTGCAAAATATACACTGGTCTAGATAACCACACTCCAGTCATTTCACACCTAATGCTCTCAATGCCACAAATATCTGCTTGTTATCTCCCTAGGTGTAAACAAGCATCACTTCTAACTATCTAACTAACGCTACACACTGTACACACTGAAGATCACACGATAATAATGGTCAGATAGCTCTGACATCTTACCGATGTGTCCTGTACCATGACGCTGCCATACACTTAGGGCCAGATTCAATTAGCTCAGGTGCGCAGCTAATGCCACGTATTTTTCGTGAAAGAAGAGGTGCGCATAATAATCAGCTAAATGCAGCGTGTATTCTTAATTGAATCTGGCCCTTACAGCGGTTATTGCTCCAATTATCATCATAGTGTAGGGTCAGGAATGTTCTTCCTAATGGCAATAAAATTGCCAAAACCCATTTGGGCCCAATAATTAGAATTTATGGCATGGTTAAAATGATCAAATCCAAGCTTCTAATATTGGGCCGGATGCAGACCTAAGTGCTTGTTACGTTTCATCGTGTAGCGCACTCCCCTCGCTTGTACGTACTTTGGCCGTTTTACGCTTGCGAAACACTACTTCAACGTTTCAAAGTGTGACTACGATGTACGTAAAGGCTTCACGTACGTAAGTGCCTAAGCACGCCCATACTGTAAAATTTAATTGCCTCACCCCGCCTCTGAAGCGTAATTACGGGTGTCGTATGGCTGGCACGCCCCTTCCTTCGTAGTTATGCTGGTGATACGAGGCTTTTACGTACGTTCAGAGTTATGCGGCGTAACATCTGCTGTGCACATGCGCAGCACATACAAAACAGTGTTTTTACATCACCGGCTAGCGTAAATACACTAGCGTCCCTAAGCTCAGGATCTGGCCCATTATCTCCACTTCCTGGATGGCGTTACCTCTGTCTGACTCTTTTATTATTGGCTAGTACAACAGTAATAAAGTAATGAAAGCTCTTCATTCTGCAAGAGATGCAGAGGTTTCATTAAAATATTACTGCTATACATAGTCAATGGGCTAGCTGCATAGGTCTATTGCTGAGACTGACAGGAGGCCCGTGTAGACAGTTAAAGCAGAGACTGACAGGAGGTCCATGTAGCCAATTAGGGTATCCTGTCCATCTTGGCAGCACCTCCTTCTTCTACCAGGACTCCCAGCAGCTGAGGTGAATGGCACCAATATCAGGACCTTTCTCTAGTGGGAATTCATCCTGGTTATCAGGCCACCACCTTCTGGGACAGATAATGTGACAAGTGTGTGCCAGCTTAAGGTTTTGTTTTTTTAAGCAACCACTGTTTTTTTACACTTATAACACCAGTTTCCACACATTGCAGATGAGACAGTAACTGACAACAAACTATAAGGCTAACTATATATTTTCTTAACCATGTATCCTTTATTTTTTTAAGATATGGAGACAAAGTTAGTTTTATAACCAAAGAGACTTCTGATCTGACAAGACAGCTTATTGACCTAAATTCATTTCTGGATGCACAACTGAATAAACCCTTTGTTCTCTTTCCTAAGACTATCTACATTTGACTTATATAAGAAAAATATTGAGATCTGACTTACTGACAAATTATCTGACATCTCTTTGAGGTAGGGCAGCAGCCATAGTGACCTACTTTAAGATTCTTAGTTATATGTGACTCCGAGATTGCAGGGAAATAACAAACATGGTAATGTTTGTTCTTTAAAAAATTTTGTGTCACCCTTCAGGCCACTGTTGGCTTTGGAGAGTGAAAGAAATATTCTAGTACACCCTATGAAAACAAAACTTAGTTTAAAACATAATATAATAATCAAGGACTGCCTGTATCAGTGTAATTATTATCAAGCTTAGTTGTTAGATAAATCTTGATATTTCTTTTGTTTTGTTTCCACAGAACACAGAATCATTGCTGCTATTAAGGTTGTAATATTCTCATGCTGCACCTATACTCGGCTCCTCTTTCTTATTGCACTGTAATTTTAATTGCAGTTTTTGGCTAAAAGCAGATGCACACAAAGGAACACAGGGTCTATTTACAGTCATACACATCTTTTCATTAGACACCATCCAGCTTCTGTTGTATGTGTCGGAAAATCGTACTCATTATTTCTGTCATCATTAGTATTTAGAACTGGAGCTGAGCAGTGTTTGCAGTTGTCGCAATTTCAACTAAGAATAAGGTGTTGCTGTAATTAGCTCAGCAGAACACCTCGAGCCAGCCCTACATTGGCAGGGAGCAGTATGCCTAGGTTACACATGCTTGTGTGTGCATGGTTTCTGGATATGCACAGTGCGTAAAATTGCAAAATACACCACGTCATCTGGCTCAACTAGAGATAGACCCTAAACCAGAATCAAAGTCAGTTTCTAAATCAAGCATATAAGAAACACCATAATCATATGACCCAACAAAACTTTCTCTGACACTATCTGATTTACAGTTCACACTCTGTCAGTTTGGATCATCTCATCTCCCCATTTGGATTAAATTTAATTTAACATGCAAATTACAGTTTGCTAATCAAAAGATTGGATTATGTGCATATCATTTTGTTTTCCTTGTCTCCAATAAGTATGTAATGTATGCATTCAAGAAGGAAGATTTGGAACCAATCAATGATGAGAGCATATGGTAAAAAAAAAATTTGTCATAGCCTAAATTTAAATAATGTTGGGTCAGCAGCCGGTCGTTGGAAAGCGTCAGGTCCAGCGGCAGGTCACAGGGAGAATTTCTCAATGGGGCCATATTCTAAAATACACACAGCCGACAGTTATCTATCAGCTGTATGTAATTCAAAAAATTGGTTTTCGCAGCGGCGAACAAAAGACATTTATAAATATGGGTAAATCAAAAAAGCTTCAGCTCCTTAATCTCTGTAGCCCATATTCTTCATATTCTCTCTCTCATAACTCATGACTGTTAATCACATTTGTGTGCGCATGGTTTCTGGATATGCACAGTGTGTAAAATTGCACACTTTCTCATTCTCTCTTTTTCTCTCTCTCTCCCTTCCTCACTCTCTCTCCCTTCCTCACTCTCTCACTTTCTCTATCTATCTTACCTTCTCTCTTCCTCTCTCTCTCTCCCTTCCTCACTCTCTCACTTTCTCTCTCTCCCTTCCTCTCTCTCTCCCCCTTCCTCACTCTCTCACTTTCTCTCTCTCCCTTCCTCTCTCTCTCTCCCTTTTTCTCTCTATCTTCCCCTCTCTCTTTCTCTCTCTCTCTCCCTTCCTTTCTATCTCCCTTTCTGTCTCTACCTTCCCCTCTCTCTTTCTCTCTCTCCCTTCCTCTCTCTATTTCTCTCTCTCTCTCTCTCTCTCTTTCTCTCTCTCTCTCTTTCTCTCTCTCTCTCTCTCTCTCTCTTTCCTAAATCAAGCATAT
>WWET01000292.1:619931-639155 GCA_011038615.1 Limnodynastes dumerilii
GTCTATCTATCGATCTATCTATCTATCTATCTATCTATCTATCTATTGAGCTATCTATCTATCTTTTTATCTATCTATCTATCTCTGTCTGTCTCTGTCTGTCTGTCTCTCTATCTATCTATCTATGTCTCTGTCTGTCTGTCTGTCTATCTCTGTCTGTCTCTGTCTGTCTCTGTCTGTGTCTGTCTGTCTGTCTGTCTGTCTCTGTCTGTCTGTCTCTCTCTGTCTGTCTCTGTCTGTCTGTCTGTCTCTGTCTGTCTGTCTGTCTGTCTCTGTCTGTCTCTCTGTCTGTCTCTGTCTGTCTCTCTCTGTCTGTCTCTGTCTGTCTGTCTCTCTCTCTCTCTCTCTCTCTCTCTCTCTCTCTCTCATGAAGTGAAACTTTTTTTGTACTTTGAGGTTTGTTGTATGCTGTTTATAGTATGTTGTGTGGGTGGTGTTTGTAATGAGGATGAAAGCAGTCACACTTAAAATGAGGATGCATTCATGTATTCTTAGAGCAGCCCTATATTCATTATAACCGCTTACAGGACTCTAAAGGCAGAAAAAATGGCCTGGTTTAATAGTATCTTCTTTCCTGATTGTGTGTATGCGTATTCTATATTGTAAATTAAATCATACAAATGGTAGGGACAGTGCAGTTGTTTATACAGACTCACATTTTAATAGGGATTTTCCTCTCCCTCTACAAGCATTTTAATTTAGCAAATTTGCATCCAAATGTGATACCTAAAAGCAGGTAGGAGAATAATTATTTATATGAAAGATATAAAACCTCAATAGCTGCAGTCGGGAAAGTGCTGAACACAAGATATGCACACAGAGAGCTGGTAAATAATGAAGAAATCCAGGCAGTGTTCAGTTTGTGAAGACATGATGATGTCCTCCTCTAGTTGGGCTTCTCTGAAATTTTTATGAAGGTACAAAATCAGTAGATTCCAAATAGTTGTTTCCATGAAGCTTTCTATATATAGTTACCTCTTAGGAACAGAGTATAGTAACCACGCTGGTAGTGTTGCCTTTCAGTAATAAAACATAGTATTTCTAGCTATCACACTTTCCGATATCCATTATCATTTTTATTGCTTTTCAGAGAGTGTCAAGATAACCTGAGGTTAGTTTTAACGTGTCTTTGTCTTCTACTTTTCAATATGACAAGCATGGAAATTGGAATTCTTTAACCTAATTCCAAACACTGTGTTTGGAAACATCATCACCCTGTTCCACAATCATCTGTTTCCTACAATTAAAATGATAGAGATCAGATTTTGACATTTATACACATACTTGTCTCCTCGCTCCCTGTGTTTTTTGGATCTTGTGCAATGTAGACTCTATTAATAGTTGATATATACCTTATGTAACCTCGCCGAGCAGAGACATTTCATTATCGTGTCAAAGTAGTTCAAGAATATTTCTGTGTATCTCAGCTGTAACCAATCTTCAGTATAAATATCTGGATCTAAATGTGTTGTTATTCTCTATGGGGTAGATCCAGAGCTATGGACGCAACTGATTTTAACGCTAGCCTATAGCATAAAAGCGCCCATTAGTACTTACTGCTCCTGCGCGCAGCAGATGTTACACAACGTAACGCAGAGTGTATGGGCCAGTCACGAATCTTCAGCGTAACTACGTACGAAGGGGCGTGTCAGCCACACGACACCTGTAATTGCGCTTCGGAGGTGGGGTGAGGCATTTAAATCATACAGTATGGGCGTGCTTAGGCGCGTAAGTATGTGCTGCTTATACGTACGTCAGTACTTGCGCTGTGTAAAGTTAAGGTGGGGTTCAGGAAACGTAAAGCGCCCAAAGTACGTACATGCGAGGGGAGTGCATAGTAAATACGCTAAAAATACGCTACGCGAGGAAACATAATGGAAAGGTAGCTCTGGATCTGGCCCTATTCCTTTACTGTTTGGCCACAATGTATTATTCTGCAGTAGCAATATTAAAGAGCTGTAAATACACACAGGGTTAGATTCTATTATGTGCAGTTTGCCTCCATAACAGAACGTTGCACATATCTACATCACAGATTATATCTCATAGCCCATAGAAATGCAAGATAAAATGCGTGATGTTCATCTACCGCAATATACAGAAATAGGCGCGCTTCACACAGGATCCCGTCACCAAACAGTATAGAAATGACCCCATAGAATTACACAAAAGGGTCTAATCAGTTTATAGGTTAATATATAGCTGTAAGGCAGGGACACAGCGACAAAGGGAAAGGTGCCCCAGCTCCAGAGCCATTAACCAGTAGCTAACTTGTCATTTTATTGGTTAAATAAAATGCATAAATATTAGTTACACATATTTGCAAATAAATGATGAGTCAGCAGTAAGGACTTTTCTGCTATAGGTGATGCTATATAGTTCCTACATTGGGTCATATGTCATGTATTTTTAAACTGAGAGCTAACTAACCTTAGGAGGCACCCCTTATAGCCTGCAAAATAGCTTTTGTGAAACCACAACCCCTGTCAGCTGCGTTTTCCAGATATGCTTTCAAGCAAAGTTACAGAAAATGGTTTGTATAGAAAGGTGCATGAAAGACGGGATATCTGCACAGCAGGAAGTGACCCGATAAACGTAGCAATTTTTCTCTTGGGAATAGTTTTGATGTTACATTGAGTGTGGGTCGGCAGCAAGAATGGCCCTTTTTTCCTGACTCCCTTCCCTGCAGCCGGACCTTAATTCTCCCCTCCGCACAGCTTAACCCTAAGACTCCCCACAGACTGCCACTCCTCATAGACTCCCCTATAATACTCACCTGTCCGATCTGGTGTGGCTAGTGTCTGGTGGTGTGACGGGTCCTCGGTGGCGGCAGTTTCTGAATGAATGATTTGGTAAGTATGCTGAAAAATAAATTCGGCATACTTACACATTCATAAATCAAATCTTCTAATTAGTACTATTTTCTAAATGGAGACAGGCGAAAATGAGCTTTTGGCTGTCAGCATTTTCTTTACAGAGACTGCATCCCATTAGCACAACACAGCTTTAATGCTATGACCGATAAGCTAGTAATCTAATGACATCTGATTGGCTGACTGGCTCTCAGACCAGCAGAGATCTGCCTGGATGCTTGGAACCTGCAATCATCCTGACATTAACAGGTCAGTAGTTTAGCCAGGGACACTCCACCTCCTGGCCAGAATTTCCACATCTCGACTCCATATCTGCACATACAGCAGTATAAAGTAATGAAAACTCATTTCTGCAAGGCTGCACAGCCACCTTAGGGATTCATGGATTTGGAGATGCAGCGTTATCACTCGTTTATTACTGCTGTACGTCCTAATAATTATAGAGATGTCAAGTTGGGAAAACTAAACAATTAATCGCTTTTGTGTGTGGTCAGCTTTAGGTAGGGTTCATGATGTTGTTGTAGTATTTATTAGTTTCCAACATGTTGTAGTATATATTAAACTATTGTGGGAGATATACACTGTAGTCTTGTTGAGTGCGAGGACACAAGCAGTAGGCAGCCTTAAACTTAAGGTGCTCCATAGGGACGTTTTATAAGTTTTCATCACGTATAGTTTATTTACATATTGCTTTGCAATATTATTTATTTAGTAACAGGTTTTTATATAGCACCATTAGATTACATACTGCTTTACAGAGAATATTTCATATTCACATCAGTCCCTAACCCACTGGCGCTACATTCTACAGCTACAGTTTCCTAACACATACATACACACAGAATGGGGTTAATGTAGTTCAGGTTTGCACACTTTCCCAGGAATATCCAGGAGACTCCCGAAATCCTAATGTTACTAGGGATGGGTGGAACTTGATGACGTAAATGGTGTCATCAAGTCCTGCCCACCCCCTGGGACAGTATAAGAATTGCAGTAGTGATTGACAGAGGTGGAGTTTAATGATGCAATTTGCATAAATTGCGTCATTAAGTTCCGCCCCCATACTGACATCTAGTTCTTCCCTCCGCGATCTCCTAACGGGAAGAACTGAGAAGTCGGCAACCCTGATTTAGTCTTAACCTACCAGAATGTTTTTGGAGTGTGGGAAGAAACCAGAGCATTCAGAGGTAACCCATACAGACACGGTGAGAACATACAATCTCCACACAGAACATACAAACAGGCCTAGTCCAGGAATTGAACTCATGACTTCAGCTCTGTGTGTCAGAAATGCTTCTCACTGAGCATTGTTTTATCATATATCATTTATTTCAATTTTACTTTGTAACATATTTGCAAGACAACAATTGTAAAACGATCACGTGACTGTCACATGACACAGCCAAATTAAACTAATGTAGTTACTGATTGTTAACCCACAATATGTCCCAGTGACATGGGGAATCACCATGCGTCTACCTATCTTCATTATAAAGAATGGACTCTCCCTGCTATTAAATTCCGCAAACCCTTTTCCTAAATAAGGCAAAGGCTCTGCTTTGCAGGTCTTTTTATAGGACTCGAGGAAAAGTACAAAGTGTTTATCATTAAGTCTGTTCTCTCTAAGGAAAATACTCTGCTTCCCTCAAGCTTCAATGTTCCAATAGAGGAATAATTCCCAGCACAATGTGCTGTTTCCCTGGCAGCCCACTCAGAGACTGCAAGCCAAGCTGTATTCTGTCATTTTAACCCATGATCACTGCCTCTATTTACAGTAGTGGATAGGTATCCACAGCATGTCCCTGATAGCAGACGATTAGACTTCCATATATTGCTACTATCTGTAATCTTATTCAGATACCATTCATAAGACATTTTAATTGTTTATTTCTGAAGAAGGGAATTGCTCTTTTTTGTGTGAAGGGTACAGTTGGTCTGAATTCAGCAGCAGGGCTGGATTGTGATCTACTAATAGTATTTGATTGCTATCTATTGCTATCTGGAAATGTCTGGGGGACTCACAAATTAAAAGAAAACCTTCAGGGTTCCCGGGAGAACTGATGATTCTCCCATTAGGCGGATTCGCTGCCTACATGCTTGCAAGACAGGCAGGAACATTCACAGGTCTGGATTCACAGTTATGTAGTTTTCGTCTTATGTGCGTTGTTTTAAGAATTGAGCTACAACACATGTGTAGTAGCTTATTTAGGCTATCTACGTACCATTTCTATACGTAGATTGCGTAAGCGCGGATGGAATTGTCTAAACGCATCTATGTACAGAAATGGCACGTAGATAGCGTAAGTAAGCTACTACACATGCATAGTAGCTCAATTCTTAAAACAGCGTGCGTAAGACGAAAACTACGTAACTGGGAATCCGGACCTCTGTGTTTAAACAAAAAGTGTAATTAAGCCCCTCTGACTGCAGTCAACACGGGGTGATCAGGGGCATGGTGTAGTTACTGACAGAAGCATAGAACAGTGCACTGGTCACAGTCTATGGCGGTAGCTAGCGAGCATTGAAAGAGTTGAAGAGTCTATGGGACTTTTTAGGTTTTAGGCCACCTCTTTGCAGGATTGCCCACCAGGCAACGGAATTGCCAGCTATTAGCTGTGTCAGTACTGTTGGAGTACCTAAAGTGCCTATCACCCCTGTAAACCATGTCATTTTATCAGCAGATCATTATTTATATCCTGGATACAATATATTGTTATATACCTGCTTTTTGGATTGAATTCTATTTAATGCACTGGGTTCATCAGTAATTCCAGTCGTTATGGTGACAACTAATTTGACCATGATACAGCTGACACCACAATGATGACTGCATCATTGCTGAAAAATATTTCCATGCCTTGTCCTCACTCCTACTCCTGCTCATTCTCTCCTCCACTGTGTCCCCAATCTCTGCTAAGACACCCTTCATATCCCACAGCCTGACACTAACCCGTCATGTCCCGCAGCCTAAGCCTAACCTTCTCCTTAAGCCCTAACATTATCCCGTTGCAGCCGCCTCAGCCTCTTCCTATTGGAAATTGGTCCAAATAGGTCCCTTTTCCCAACAGCAATTTTCTATTTGATGAGGAATAAGGCCGCCAACTGCATCCTCCACCAAAAGAACTGGAGACAAGCAATCCCGATCAATCCCCAGATCACGCCACATACACTGTCCAACAACAAAATGCACAGACCTGTAACCCTTTTTATCATTCTTATTTTCCATACAAGCCATGATAGCTATAATTTTGTGGTGTGTAAATATTGCGCTTATGTGAATGAGTGAATACATTGAATTATGGTTAATGGAACACAAATACGGATGGAATTGTAAAAGTCACTGCAGGAAAATGATGTCACAAATGAAACTTTTTGCAATGGCTTAATATATATTGGATGTGAGGAACAAAGGCCAGTTCTGAGCTAAGAATGACTGATTGGCAGTGAGTTTGTTTATTCTAGTGTAGCAAACTTTTGTGTATATTCTTTCTTCAACCTGGTTGCAAGCTCTTGTCCTGCCTAAGTAAATACATAATACATACCTATACCTGAAATGCTCATCCTTGTCAAATGTATATATTATTTAAAAGGGCTCAAAATTTGATTGGAATTTTGCTGAAGGGTTGTGATTTTTAGGCAATTCCAAAACCTCTCTGCTCACTACTTAATGCTGAACTATAAGTCATAAACAAATAATGTATGGTGTTGTTTTTTTTTATTGCTGAACTGCTTATAACTTGCCACAGTGACTTGTGTTAAAATAGCACACCTTGGGTTAGAAAAGTGGAGATGCTGCCTATAGCATCCAATGAAACTTTCCAACTTTCCTATTACATACTCTAGAATCTGATTAGTTGCTACATCTCCACCCTTACTCTGCCGCGTCCAATGCAATCTCTGCATTATTCCTCTGCCCGCGCTTCACAATCCTGTTTGTTTCTTCCATGGCTACACCCTTATGTTTATGAAATACCTGTTCAGTTTTTTATGAGTAACTTGTATTTATAATGTTTCTTAGTCATATAACTGTATAACCAGTTATATGCAATAAAATTGCACCATGCACTCATTATAAAAAACACGGGATGAGCTTATGGGTATAACCCACTAAGGTTTTATTAAAATCAACAACATTTAGTTAATAGATTCATAATGCACATATTACATATATAAACATCAATAGAAAATATTTGCAGCACAGTACAAAAAATTAACGGAGCCCCTTTAATGTAATCAATATTCCTTAGCCTACTATTGCGACTCGTTTCAGTCCCAGTCTTTCAATCTTAGCAATCCTCCAAGAGGATCCACATGTCAGTTTGATTATAACTTATGCCAAGTTAGAAAATTATCCACATCAATTTCTGATCAAGAATCTTCGTTGTAAGGTCCAGTGGCAATAGATGGCTCGGCTCCGATAACTGGACAATGCTTAGCCTGAAGTAATGTTCATATGCTACCACTGCAATATCCACAGAACATTACCACTGATGGTGGCTATATGATGTTTTTTATTTCGTTTTTTAAAGGGGAATTGGTCATTCCCAGGGCTGCTGCTGGATATACACGGGATTTATTATATATATATTAGTGTGGTCATCACTACTGGGGTTTGCATTCATTCCAGTCTGGATCATGCCCGGGTTTATAGAGATAAAACACGACTAGACCATATAGTTTCTCTTCAGATCTCTCCTATATGTGTAATTAAACAACTGGAGCAGGAAGCACATGTAATAGGACCAGTTGAATGTTGTGATCTTGTGTGAGGCTTAGGAAAGAGAACATAACAGTCTTTGACTGTCCGTGAATATTGATGTGTAGGAGGATGTTGTTTTCCTCTATTAATCAAGTGAATAGGTGGGAGGATGAAGCACAGCGGGGAATGTTGTCCTTGACCTACAGTGATTCAAATGCTCCTAAAATGTGTTCTGGCAACTTTTATATCATACAAAATTACATATAGCAGACTGCTTAATACACTTTTCTCATGTTATGTGTCATTTGCCAATCATGTCATGCCAATCAAATAACTAATTTCTGTATTTATTTCAGGGTTGCCGACTTTTAATAGCTTCCCTCTGGGAGATCCTGGAGGGAAGCCATAGATGCATGCATCGCGTCATTAAGTCCTGCCCCTGATTATTAATTACCTCTAGTAATGGTGGAGGCGGGGCTTAATGATGCAAATTACATCATCAAGTCCCTACCTGTCCATAGCAACTCTAGGATACTAGTGTTACCAGGCAGGGAGGCAGGACTTGAGGCCGTGGTTATCATGAAACCACGGGCCTTAAGCCCTCTGCGGGAGATTTGCAGACTCTCCCAGGATACCGGGAGAGCTGCCCGAATTTCGGGAGTCTCCCGGACATGCCGGGAGAGTCAACAACCCTGATTTATTTATGTATTTATTTGACAGTTTTTTATATAGCGCCAGCAGATTACATAGCGTTTCACAATTTAAATTTGGATGCCAAGTTTGGAAATTTTTCTTATACCCCGTTCAGATTACCACCTAAAAGCCGGGGTTTTCATGAAATTGCCGGGTTTCATGAAAACCCCAGCTTTTTTTGGCAATCTGAATGCAAACCCCGGGTCTCTCTAGCCGGGTCTTAGACCCGGCTAAAAAGAAGGGTTTTTTCCCTGCTGCCGGCTTCTAAAAAATTAAAAAATAAAAAATAAATAAAAAAAAAAGCCGGTGCGTTTAGCTCAGTCTGAACGCACCACTATGAAATTTTCAAAATTCTGCCCACTGCCTAAAAAGCCAGCCTTTTAGGCAGTGGTAATGTGAACGCGGTATTACTGTCTCTTCTGCATGTTAAGCTGCGCTTCTCCTAATTGCTAAACTGAGCACTATTACACTATTTTACTACCCATGCTGCTCAGCGTGCTCTACTTACCTAGTTTCCCTTCAGTGATCAGCTGCACGCCCTGTTTCTTCCACTTGCTAAGCACAACACACCTAGGGGTCTCTTTATTATCAGCCAGGACAGAACAATGTGTTTCCATTGCTGTGACTTACTACTAGACCTTCTCCAAGGCAACTGACCAATAGTTATTTCCACTGAGATTCTGGCTGCTAGTAGTTAGAGGGCATTCAGTCTGTTTCCTTGTGAGTTCTATATCTGGTGTCTGTCAGCAGTTTAATTGTTGCTGGTTTATTTAGCCTGTTACTTGTGTAGAAGAATACCCTTAGAATATTCACACTGCTATGTATACACAGTGAATGGGTGACCTTTGAGCTGTAGTTGATCTCAGGATTCTGCCATCTACTGCTCTATTAGAAAAGATAGTTTACCCTGAAGTAATATAAGAAATGTATATGTAAGCATTTACTCCACTCAGTCTTTAGACCGCACTTACGCAATCTATGTACAGAAATGGTATGTAGATAGTGTAAATAAGATACTACGTATGCGTAATAGCTCAATTCTTAAAACAATGTACGTAAGACGGAAACTACGTAACTATGAATCCGGAACAGAATGTAGAAAGGTAAGGGAATTGGAACTGAGGCATTGTAAGTGGCAAAAACATGTGAGCATGATGGACAGGAAACAAGAAATATCATTTCTGAAGATCTGTCAAGCTGCTGAAAATAGATATTATTTGCTCTTGTTACCAGTGTTCCTCCGGTGGTCTGGTCAATCTAACAATCTGCAGTTCTAATCAGTGACTATTACCAGTAATGTGATATAAAAAATAAGTAGTATTGCAGTAATAGATCAAGTAAATCCTAAGCATTGTGAGAATGAGGCATATTTCAAGCAAAAAAAAAGAAAGATTTAAAAATATTTAACAGATACACAGAGGAGATATCTCGCTGAAGAGCCACAATAATAGCAGTGGATGTATGTACACAAACCCGGACAACCTGCAAACATGATCATTCACACCCACATAGACAATCTGTTACCTGCAAATACATAAACATTAACACCCACACACAGAGGGACGTAATCCTGATACCTGCTAACACAGACAAACAGAACTCTTCTTTAAGCCACAATGGAGTCAGCTTTTATTTATAACATAGTTTACTTGGTCATTGTTATAATGGGGTAGATCCCGAACTACGTGTATGCGTACGTATTTTAGCGGTGCGTATTTTCGTACACGTAAGGTCAATACACTCCCCACGGCACACCCCTTGCACGGACGTATTTTCTCAAATTACGCGACCCAAACCCTACCTTAACTTTTCCTAACGTAACAGAATACGTCCGCTAACGGGCGTACAGACTACGCGAACGTACGCAGCTTAGCACGCCCATACTGTACACTTTAAATACCACCCCCCGCCTACTTCACGTAAAACGCACGTATTGGTCACTAACGTAAATTTGGCACGCCCACACGTAAGTATTTACGTTAGCAATACGTGAATGCTCCATACGTTTGAAAATACGCTACGTGAATGTGCGTATTTTCTGCGGTGTGCATGCGCAGTGCATACAAATCTGCGAATTTACGTGTCCGCCACACGTAAATTCGCGGAAATGCGTAGTTCAGGATCTGCCCCAATGTGTTGAGAGCATCAATTTTATTCCACTTGAGTACATGTGTGACACTGGCCACCAAATCACAGTTTATTTTAAGCATTATTGGGCCGTATTCACAAATACGTGTGTATAAAGTACACAAATATACGCACGTACGTGGCTAGGCAACACCCATGACACTCCCCTTACACAGACTTTTTGGGGTGACTTACGTGTCCATAGGGCAACCTTAACTTACATGTGTGGTTACATGCGTATTCTCCTTCCATACGTGCTCACATGACTAACCACGCCCATATTAGTCCATTTAAATGCCCCCCCCCCCACTCACTTTCACTAAACTACGCACATACGGAATTCAACCACGCCCCTCCATATGTATGTCACGAAGTCCGACTTAGAAATCCGGGTGTAATGACTTCCGTGCCTAAATCCAACGTAGATTGCGTAAAAAAGGTTACTACGCATGCGCAGTTCAAGCGTACCTAAAAATACGCATGTACAAAGTAGCAAAATCGGACCTGTGAATACGGCCCATTATCTCTAAGTTTGAAGCAACTTCCCCTGATGCTGGCATTAATGTGGCCAAGCTGGGACATTCCTACACATCTGGTATGCCTGCCCCAAAACTCCCCCTTTTTAACATGTTTGTTTGGACCTTTCTCTTGTGCTATCCAATACAGGAAGAGAATGCGTCCACCCAAAAAATGTTGCTAAAACGTGGAAGAAACATCACGACTTTGAGGAACGGAGGAGCATGCTGATAAAAATTGATCTCTGTGGTTATGCTTTCAGTTACAAACCCTCTGCTAATGGTGGCTGCTCTCAATCACAGGGATAACACCCAATAGCCTTACCCATTGTTCAGTGACAGTGAGTAGGTAACGATAGAAGTATGTACTCCTAAAAGGGGAGCTTGGAAAATTGAGGAAAATATAAAAACAGGTTGCTGGTTATCAAATATGTCTAAAGGGTCTTTCAGGTGTCAATTAATAATACTCTTAAATATACTATAAAATTATTGCTCCCTTCCCCCTCCCTTTACCCTTACCCCTTTGTTTTAGGTGCACTTTATAAACAGTTGGTATTTATTTCAAATATAATACTACCTAATAGATTTGATACCTATGTTAGAGTTATACCTAAAATAATAAAGTATAGCAATTTATTAGCATTTCTTGTGCTGTTTGTGTTTTAATGTTATTGGTACAATATTACCAGTTTTTCTACTTTCTAACTGTGTTTTGTTTTTTGTTTTTATCTTTTTTGTCATTTTTCATGTAGGTGATCTTTGTCAGATCAAAATGGCTTTTACTTGTTATGGTTTATTACAGCACCTGTGTGTGCACTGTTGTTATCCAAAATAAAGATATTAAAAATCAAAACAAAACATAAAATACTGTTTATCCGCAGCTCATAGGAGAGAGTCAATTCTCGAAGGAAAAAACAAGAACCTTAACTCCAGCGTCCGTGTTAACTTCGTACTTTAAACACGCCCCGTCGTCTGAAAATACACAAACAATACGGACGCCAGAATGAAAAGGTGTTTGGTACGACCGGAAGTTGTCACTATGCACATGCGCAGTGCAGTGAACATGCGCGGCGGCCGTAATTCACAGGGCGGCCGTAGGTCTGGATCAGGCCCAATGTAGCTAGTCTCAGAGAGCACATGGCTGATTTAGGTGACTTTAATCATTTGCTAGCATGGACATAAACAATCCTTAATACTAAGTAGGAGAGTTCCACAGTATATCTATGTTTGATGCAACTTCCGTAGACCATATTATGCTGCAATGAATATATCAAGAGAATGATAGAATGTAGAAATGATATGCCTCTCCTAAAGACTGTGATTAGATGTGACTGGATCCAGACTTAAGTAAGTGCTTGAAATTAGTTACTCCTGGGCTAAACAATGTTGATTGCAAGGGAGTTATATTTCATCTGTTGCAAACCCATTGCAATCTCTGGCCAGGAAACGTGAATTGCGAAAAAGGGACATCCGAAAGTTCCTTTTCGGATGTCCCTTTTTTGAATACTTACCAATTTAGACTTTTTTTTTTAAGAATGGGTGAGTATGCCGTTCGGCATACGGCACCCATTCACTTTCACAATTCCCGATATCCCTCCGCCGCTGCTATTGCCGGACAGGTGAGTAAACTATCTGTGCAGGGTAGAGAGGGTTAGGGTCAGGCTGTAGGGAAGGGAGAGTTGGGTCAGGCTGTAGGGAAGGGAGAGTTGGGTCAAGCTGCAGGGCAGGGAGGGTTAGGGTCAGGCTGCGGGAGTTAGAGGGTTAGGGTCAGGCTGCGGGAGTTGGAGGGTTAGGGTCAGGCTGCCAGGAAAGGAGGGTTAGGGTAGTGAGAGGGGAGGGTTAGGGTTAGAATTAGGGAAAGGAGTGGGGGACTATTTTTACTTACTATTTCAGAGCACGGAGCTTTTGAGGCTCCATGGATCGATTGCTATGCCTCATCGAGGCATATGCAATCGGGGATGAAATGGCCGTTCTGAAAATCGTCCGTTCTAACCGGAACCCCACACCCATTGCACACAGTATTAGAGTTGAGAGGTGATGTTTCCTATCCCAAGTCTAAATAACAGTGTGATAGTAAAGCTGGTCAGTATCTGTGTTCAGTAAGCAAATCAAAGATATATCCCTGCATGCAAAGAATACGATTAACTTGACTCCCCCTGAAATCAACATGGTTTAGCCCAGGAGTAACTAAGATCAAACACTTACTTAAGTCTGGATCCAGCCCGATACCTGTGGCTAGGCAGTCCTGGTGCCGAATGGCCACCCAATTTGCACGAGCAACATGATCCAGCGCCCAAGAGGTTGAGATGATTCCCGGCTTCGACCGTGATATCTGGAGTGATAGGTTTCTCTGTGCATCTGATTTAAAGCAGCCAGTACAAAATTAATGATGAAAGAGAGGAGTGATTGTCTTTTGGTTTGCAAGATAGAGATAGTAGCTGAAGACGTGTTTCTCCCAAAAAGGGTTTTATCAAAGACTGAGGTGACTGACCTCCTCTTCCCCCATTTTTACCTCAAGCTTGATGTTTTGTTTTAATACTTTGGGCCAGATTTACTAAGCTGCGGGTTTGGGAAAGTGGAAAAGTTGCCCATAGCAACCAATCAGATTCTAGCTGACATTCTCTAGTATGTAATAGGAAAATGAGAGCTAGAATCTGATTGGTTGCTATGGGCAACATCTCCACTTTTCCAAACCCACAGCTTAGTAAATCTGGCCCTTTGACTCAATGTGCTGGATCCAGAATTAGTACTGACAGGTGATTTCCGTAGGGAGAGTGTACAGATCTCCTCTACGGAATGAAGGATAGCAAAGTCCATAAGCTCATAGACGCAGGGCTGCGAATGTTCAGACTTTGCACTTACATCTGGATCCAATCCAATGTCATTACGCTTCGGAGGCTAACATGCGGAATTTAGGACTAACTCTGGATCCGTCCTTAGTTCCTATAGTTTACCATGTTGTTATTTGTCTGCCTTGTGTGTGCCCAATGTACTGAATATTCTATGTTATGGATACCATGTTGTGCCCTATATATAAATGTTTATAATATGTTAAAGATAATAACCTGGGAAGTGGCTAATGAGAAGGCACTGTCAGGTAGATATAGTATCTTGGTTTCCTATAATTGGTCATTGCTACTACTATTACTATTTCACGTTGAGTCCCGTGCGTATATTTAGGTACGTTGCAACTGCGCATGCGTAGTAACTTTATTTACGCAATTGACATTGAATATACGCGCGGAAGTGCCTCACGGACGGACCTGTGAATCGCACGTGGATACATACGTCCGACTCAAAATATATATGTGCGACTCAAAAATACGCATGAATTTAATTTAAATAAAAATGTACGGGGGGCATTTAAATGAAGGAAAGTGGGCGCGATTATCATGATACGCACGTACGGAGGACATATTCGCACGGGACTGCACACGGAAAGTTACAGGTGGTCTATGGAGGCGGAAGTCTCAGAGCACGGCCAAGAGAGGGGAGTGTCATGTGTGTGATGGGGTTTGGCCTGCACCGTGTGTGCGTATAATTGTGGCCCAATCTGGAAACGGATCTCTGAATACGCCCCTATCTTTACTGCCCGTTATAAGGCTTCCTAATGAACACTGTTGGTAAACATTTTCCATCTTTTGGAAGTTGCTGCTAACTTAAGGAGATCTTTGTAGAACTAAATTTTAATCATTGTAATTTTACTATTTACTGCTATTACTACTCGTCATTGGTGATACTAATGGGCATTTTACTCAACATTGTTTTATCAGATGATCATTTTTTAAATGTTATTTTTTATTATGGACATGGATGTCTTTTGGGGCTCCATATACAAAGATTAGCACAGTGAGTTGTAATCATGACAGCCCATCTTACTATGCCATGCAGCGGCCTGGCAATATTGTGACCCATATTTACAAAAACTTACTCCTGACAAGGTCCCACAATGGTCAGCGAGCCTTTCGCCGACATAGTTCGGCCTCGCTAAGGGCCAGATCCAGAGCTACGGCCGTGGGCGTATTTACACCAGCCGCAATCATAATGTCGGCTGTAATCTTGAATAGGTCCTCCGTAACATTTTCGTATATACGTACAAAGGGGCGTTCCTATAATACGCCAGCTGTAAATACGCTCCACTTACGCTATGTAGGCGGGGGGAGGCATTTAATTCGTACAGTATGGGCTGAGTTATGTAGTTACGACCATCGTGTAATTGAGTCCGGCCGTAGTTACAATTACAAAAGTTAGGGTAGGGTTCAGGAGGCGTAAGGCCGTGTAATTATGGACGACTGGTGGGAGTGCCCAGGGGAGTGCACTAGCTCGTAACACAGACGCAAGTCTGGATCTGGCCCGAAGGGATTAAGGTCCTGTGCATGCTCAGTAGCTGCCTGTTGGGACTTCTAAAATTTCAAGTCCCAAAAGGCAAAAACACTGCACATGCACCAGGACCTGAAGACAGGCATATTGCATGGTCAGGTTTGTTTTTACTTTCTTTCTGCTTTTCTGTTTTTTGGGTTTGTTTGTTTGTTTGTTTTTTTTACATTAGAGCGGGCCAGCAATCATTAGTGTTGATGGTGATGTAGCATTGTAAATAAATAAAACTTCGATTTCATGCGATAATGCCCATTTTCACATGAAAATGGGCTTTATCATATGAAAATGATGATAGTAAATGGAGCCCTTAGTTCAGGGAAGGGATGTGGTGGTGTTACGTTTGGCATAGTAGGGTTATTTCACTGTTGTTTAGAAGGTTTTTTTTATATTTTGTAATATTCTTTTTATATAGAAAGAAAGCAATCAATGGTACTCGCTAGAATAGGTAAGATAGAATAAGAAGCTTAGCATAGAATCATGTCATTACAGAACAGATAGTGCTTTGAACATTTGTTTTGCGCCATTGACCAGACAGCTGCATGGTACTAATGCAGACATCTCATGCATTAGATTAGTGTTGGTAGTAAATGATTATGATATGTTCTAATAAGGAAGCCGGAGGCTTAAT
Source organism: Limnodynastes dumerilii (assembly GCA_011038615.1). Lineage (NCBI taxonomy): Eukaryota > Metazoa > Chordata > Amphibia > Anura > Limnodynastidae > Limnodynastes > Limnodynastes dumerilii. Next base: position 635,844 of record WWET01000292.1, read on the forward strand.
AGGAAATTAGAGAATAATGTCATCATTATGCTTTGTAATTCTAGACCATGGAACATATTTAATGTCAGAACTGCTTAGAAGTATATGGTATATAAATGCTGTCTCTCCCTTTCTTGCCTTTTATCGCGTGCTCCCTCATTCCCTCTGCCGCTTGTGATTCTTCCCATCATCTATTTATTGATCTTCCAGCACTTGAAGCTGAATCCCACATATCTTATTAATAACTGCACTGATTCATTCCTATAAAGTTAATTGGGAAAGAGACACCAGCGCTGGATGCATTGCCTGGTGGGATGGGAATTAAATGCACACTGCAGTCATGTAGGATTTGATCAGTTCCATTTTTACACATGAAAATTGGTATGGTTACTGGGGAGTTTATGGTAATTAAGTTTTATCACAATATGTCACTCACTGGCAAGGGGTTCATACAACTGATCCAACTAATCCCCGGTCACCACGGGGCCCCATACACTAAAGGCCCTGCACAAACATCCAGTCTTCAGCGCTCCTCAAGCTCTCCAGGAGGGTGGATGTCAGTGATTGACGACCTCCTCTTACTGTATTGAGTCCGCAGGCTGCGATAGTTTGCTTAAAAGGAAGATGTCAATTACTGACATCCAATCTCCTAGACAGCTGCGGAAGACTGGATGGCGGAGGTGAAATAATGCGCACAGGCTGACTGGGAGATGAACAACATGACATCTTCCTGCCACCAGTCAGCCTAAACATCAGGAGGAGCGACCTGAAGATGGAGATGAAGAAACAGGGAAGTTTATTTTTGTGTGTGTGTATATTTTTTTGCGTGTATGTATTTTTTTGTGTGTAGCTTTATATCTACACACAAACACACACATGTAAGCTCTATATACGGCAGGGGGCCCACACAGTTTACTTGCCCAAGGGCCCCCACGAACCAGCTCTGCCATCATATAGTAACAGAATAATTTAGATCCTAGTTATGTTGTTGTCCTACTGGTAAGTTTTCAGGCTTTTTGCATGTGTGAAGCTATCTGAGGAAACAAGTATATTGTAAATCTTAAAAAGGCAAATATCCACTGACATAATGTTGTCATTATTACCCCATATCCTTCAACTGTTTCCACTACATTATCAACATGCATACTAATTGCTAATGCTAATTTAAAGGAAAACAAAATAAAAACACATTAAAGCATAACTGTGTTCATTTAAATGAAATGGCCAGAATTGTTTCCTGTGATGACGGTAAAGGCATGTATCACCACAATCTGGTATCACAGCTTTGGCAGTACAAAATATTTCAGATTTGTGCTTAGAACATTAATTTATGGATCCACAGGTGCATCCAGAATGAAAGGGCACACACTAGAGACTAGCAGTTTGCATGTCAGTAAATCTGAAGATCCAAATTTGGGGCTATCAAGTCAAGGAAAACAGCATTTTGTCTGAAATGATGGACCTCGCAATTACGGATTCTGTATAAGACTCTTCTGTCCTCAATATTAAAAATATATTTTTAATATGTTCTCGATACAGTAAGAAAATATATTATTTGGTATTTGTGCATTACAGGTCCTTGTAATCCCAGGCTGCCATTAATAAATTGTGCCCGCTGTTGTCTGCAGTGCACTATATATATATATAAATGGGTCAGCTTAATAAAGATAGATAAATAAATAAATACAAACAATATCCAGGGTCTTTATTATATGTATTTATTTTTGCCAAAGAGTCTGTTGTTAATGCAATCTTCTGTGGGGTCTTTGTGAACGAGGTTTATTATTATTTGTTTTATCATTGTAAAATAATGTTCTAGAATTACATGTAATTGTCTGTGTCTTTGATGATATATATTATTTATACTCATTACCAAGATTAAAGGTAATGTGTGGCCTTTGGATTGGTAGAGGAACACTTGCAAGACTCCTGAATAGTATTAAGTTGCCTATCACTGGTCTAAGTGTTTCTATTTCTTAATCTGATCTATGAGGAATAATTAGACCACCTCCTATATTCCTTAAATACAATGGGCAAGATCCAGACCTAAGTGCTTGTTACATAACATCGTGTAGCGTATTTTCTAGGCACTCCCCTCGCTCGTACGTACTTTGGCCATTTTACGCTTCCCAAACCCTATTTTAACTTTACAAAGCGTAAGTACTGACGCACGTAATGGATTCACGTACGTATCGGCCTAACCCGGCCCAAACTGTACAATTTAAATGCCTCCAAAGCGTATTTCCGGGTGTCGTATGTATGACCCGCCCCTTCATTCCTAGTTACGCTGATGGTACATACGTTCAGAGTTACATGGCGCAACATGTGCCGCGCGCATGCGCAGTACATACAAATAGGTGATTTTATGTCCGCGGCTAGCGTAAAAATGCTAGCGTGCTTAGGTCTGGATCTCCCCTAATGTTTTTAGTGCATTTGCTAAAGGCTGATTGTCCTGAGTATTACCATTAATATATACAATCCTTGACATTTTTTCTTTACTTCCCTCCGTGATAGCCCAGAGGGCGGATACTGCTGCCAGTTTCCATGAACTTAGTGACATGAATTGCGTACTCAAGCCCCATGGACACTGATGTGGATCACAACCTTGTGTAGTAGAGAAGCATTATTCAGTGTTGGTGATTCTGGATGACATGATTCATATAATAAAACCCCCAAATGCATCAGAGTATAAAGCTCAGGAGTCTCTCAGACTTTCTGGTAGAGATTGCAAGTATTTCTCCTTCTGGCTACTTATTTGATCTTTATTCCCTAATTCATAGAATATATTCAATTTATTACTTATTTCACTTTTGTTCATGGTGGTGTAATAATCTGTAGAAATTATACTATTTGACACCAATACTATTTTTTAGTTATTATTTTTTTTCTTTGTTTTAGTTAAAATCCTGTTGGAATAACAGGTAAAATACAAGCGCTAGTGACCCCCTCGAAGAACTGGACATCGGCTCTTACTTTATTCTGCAAGAATTGCACTTGGGAAACCTATAGGTGAGAGATTATTTAGTTTGACTTCTATGGTAAAGTAACAGCTCCAGTTGTCATATTAACATCTGATCACTAGTGAATGATCCACAACTGAACAATAGAAAAGTCATACCTAATGCCACTAGACAGTTCAGATACTCCATAGATTTGTTTTTTGCACATCAATGACTGAGGAAGTTCACACATTTCACAAAATAAAACTGTAAAAAAAAAAAGATATATATATTTATATATGTGTGTGTGTATATCTATCTATCTATCTATCTATCTATCTATCTATCTATCTATCTATCTATCTATCTATCTATCTATCTATCTATCTATATA
>WWET01000292.1:639570-651606 GCA_011038615.1 Limnodynastes dumerilii
ATATATAAAATTGGGTTTTTTTCTTACCTGTTTTTCCTGATTAATGGTCTTATAAAAAATGAATTGAGTAAACAGAAACATTTAGGGGCTGATTCAGAGATGCACTTAAACCTTTTTTTAGGTGCCAGTGTACAGCTCGGCTAAACCATTTTTCAAAGTAAGGGGTGTTAATTAATTTAAAAAAAAATTGCATGCAGGGAAAATACATGACTTTTACACATAGAACTAAAATACTGCATAGCTTAATGTTTATTCTATAAAATAGGGTTGAGCTAAGAATCCTCACCTTCTCATTTTAATTCTGTTTTTTCAATTTAAATCTGCCTCCCCTTGCAATTCAACATGGTATTGCTCAGATCTACACTTGCACCTAAAAGGTGGAAGTGCAACTCTGAATCAGCCCCTTAGAATCTTCATGCTGTAATAAAGGGATGGCCTAGAGATAACAGGGACCCTTTATTTAGGCATGAGTATAAATATTTGCACTTAGATCATGTGTTACTGTGTGTAAACTGGCAAATTTCTATACAATGGACATAAATCACAAAACTTGAGGCTTTCATTTTGTAGAGAAAGATTAACCCCTGTGAGGACTAAGCCCAAGTGTGTCTGTTATCTCTGGCCTTGTGGCTATCTCTAAAATGTGTGCTGTGTTTATTTTGTATTCTTGGTGGAATATTTCATTACTCCAATAGTCAAACTATCCTATTTATAACTATTCATAAAATTATAGCTAAACAATTAATACAAGCAATACCCCCCAACATCCTGGAGGGGGGTTGATAGGACCAGAAGCATAAAAGGCTGGTTAGTGTATAAGTACATCAATACTGAAGTAAACACAACTTGATCATACATGAAAACTCCACCAAAATTCCTTTTGTGTAGCACTCAGCTATAAAGTTATCCTTAGTGCTTTGCTGGAATGAGGGCACCTAGTAACCCTTAACGTTACACCCATAAGTCAGAAAATTCAGCTCTAAGAAAAGAGAGTAGACTTAAGGTGCAGTATTTTAGTTGTCAACATCTGATGTGCAACATTATCAATCCGGTCACATATATCAGCAATATTTAAAGTGGTTTGCTTATATACGTGCCTGGATTGATAATATTACTGCATGCGCTATTCAGTGGAGCCTGTCTGCTCTTATATCTGGTGAGTGTCATTTCAGCAGAGTGTTGAACATCAGATGATGAAAACAAAAATACTGCTCCATAAGTCTCCTCTATTTTGTATTGCAGGAAACCTGTTATATGAAAGTTATTCCTTTTTTCAAAAAGAGCAACCATAAACATGCTTATAGATTAAGTACGTCTAGCACCATATGAAGAAACACAGCATAAATACAAAAATAGCCATCACTAAAAACATAGATATCCAAAATATTGCACAGTATTTCATATATTGCACTTCAATTTCAAAAATGGTATAAGTCCATTTAGTAACAATTTATTCTTGCAAAACAGGCAGACATTTGTGTATTTCAGTAGAGCATCAGTCCCAACAGCTGTTTTGGTAAACAAGAACTGTCATCAGGGGAAAGATGGAGGTTATACCTAAAGGATCTCTCCCCTTTACATATTGATGGTTACCTAAATGAAATACCATGTAATATAATGGACTATCTATGTTTTTAATGATTGACATTTTTGTATTTTTGTTGTGTTTTTTCATATGGTGCTAGATGTGCTTAATATATAAGTATATTTATGGTTGCTCTTTTTGACAATAAAAAAAACTCTTATGTATGTCCATATTTAGGTTTTGCACTTCATTGGTGGTACATAACTAAAGCAGGTTAACTGTTTTTTTATACAACTAGCCACAAAAAAAATGTCAAAACACCATGAGGGCGCTATTCTGGGTTAATAAGTATTAAAGGGATATTGATAATGGGATATCAAACTTGAAACATAAAACATAAAAAGTAAAAAAGTCCAATTTGAAATGATCTGCACAGGGTTAATATAATTCAGATGAACAGGTATGTGGGTAAGTCTCCTTTAAGAAGGTGGTCAGTGGTGATTTCACTTAGACAGTATAAATGTTCCCCAGCACTAGGTAATGAATTCTTCGGAGGTACCATGCAAAAGGAGATATAAGCAAAAACATTAAACATGCCATAAATAAAAACCAATGATATAAAAGTTCACATAAAATACATAACACCGGCGCTCTGTACCTAAACCGGAGTGATCTCACTCTCGCCTGGGTAAGCTGATTGAAATGAGGCGGTGCTGGAATCAAAGTGAAGAGGCAGTTCTGGTCCTGGTTAGAGCGGAGTCCTCTGTGTGTATAACTGACGCGTTTCAGGGTGGTCCCTTTCTCAAAGCGATGCATTTGCTTATATCTCCTTTTGCATCCCATTATGACTATCCCTTTAATACTTGTATTAACTTAGAATAGCGCCCCATGGTGTTTTGACATTTTTCTGTGGCTAGTTGTGTATTTTGAGGATTTGGACCCTCTGTCTTTCACCAAGGTGCAGCTTTTCATAGCGCAGTCTGTCGGTTCTCATTCCCCTTTTTTCTGTTTTTTTTTTGATAGATAGATAGACAGACAGACAGACAAATAGCTAGATAGATACAAAAAGTCACCCAGCACTCTTGCATTATCCAGTAACTAACCATGACAATCTATATTTAAAATAAAAGTCATAAAAACTTGTAACACACACACACACACAAACACGCTATGGATCACTCTAAATGCAGCAGTAATGGAGTTCTGATGTTGGTCCACCGTTAGATCAGAGGGAAGTGGCTAGAGCGGTTTACAGCCTCCAGTGATAAGAGAGAAATAAAGGAGTATTTAGTTTGCTGCTAGCAATATGTTATGTTTGTGTGCTTGGAGCTCAATAAACGCCCAACCTTCCACTCAACCATTGCATTTGCTTACAAAAATATTTCTGTTCAGGGACACATTTCTATTGCATGGGCTCCTGTAACACAGCTATTACTGGTTTTACGGCCCCCCTCCCCTGTCCATGCCTTTTTATGTTCATATCACAGGCTTGCGAAAGTGCTATTTGTAGTATAAATACCTGTATTCTCACGACACTACACTACACTACACTAAGAGTAGTACCTGGAATTAGCCATGTTCTCATTATATGTATAACACAAATTACTATTTATAGCTTATATATATTTTTATAGGCAATAAACAAAGTTCTTGATAAATTTATAGGGGTGTTTCTGCTTTAAGGTTCATTCTCTCAAACAGCTGATTCACTTTATTCCTTGTCTTTTTTATATTGCCCAAAAAACATTTGCCACTGAAATTCTTGCTTTATTTTTGCTATGACCTTATACTGATTATAGATGATATAGTTTGTTACTAGTAGATTGTATTTGTTTTATACATAATGGACATGCTCGGTTGTTGGGTTCTTATACAATGGTACATGATAATACGAGTCTAACCCAGCACTGTAGTCTTTGGCCATCTGTGACTCTGTGCTTGTTTTTATAATAGGGACCAGGGCCGTAACTAGGGGTGTGCGAGGGCACTAAGCCAATGCCATTATGTTTATTTTTAAGATTAAACTAGGTAAAAACATTAGTTTTCAAAGATTGAAATGTAACAGCTGCTGGAGAACTGCTCACAGTCTAATATATGTGTGGTGTGTGTGTGATGTGTGTGTGATGTGTGTGTGGTGTGTGTGTGTGGTGTGTATAAAACCACTAGTGCTGGAGGTTTTTCGTTTTTAAGGCCTACCTCTGCTTTATACCCATTGGGCCTGATCCAGAACTACGAACGAGCGCTGTTCGTATTTACGCACAATGTAAATACTATGCACTCCACCGGATACTCCCCTTGGTCGGTTGCCTTACGTCTGCATAACCCTACCTTAACTTTTCCAAGTGTACCTACGGCAGGACGTAACTACGCGGTGGTCGTAACTACAAAACCCAGCCCATACAGTACTGTACTCCCCCCGCCTACATTACGTAACTGGAGCGTGTTTACAGGTATTGTAATATAGGCACGCCCATTTGGCCGTAATAACGCATATATTACGGGCGACCTAATTTCAATCACGGCCGCCATGAACTACGAAAGGAAACATCTGCTGGGCGCATGCACAGTAAGTACTTTAAACCGAAGTTACACTTATGGCAGGTGTAAATACGCCCGCAGGCGTAGTTCTGCATCAGGCCCAGCGTGCTAACGCTCAGCGTTACATCGCTGACTCCCCCCTGGCACTCCCCCTGTGCGGGCGTATGGCCCCTTCCTTACGCCGGCTGAAGGCTACCCTACCTTCGCCCGGCATAAGGAAGGGGCCATACGCTCACACAGGAGCGTATGGTCTCTTAGCACGCCCCCCCACCCTCATTTACTTACCTCCCCCCGCCCACCAGCAGTAACGTGAGCGTAGGGACGCTGGAGGACGCCCCCTCCAGCGTCCCTACGGCGCTACTATGGACGCCCGATCTGCCCGGCGCATGCGCATTACAGCTACGGCTGCCGTACTAGCGACGGCGGGCGGAGCTGTGGATCAGGCCCAAGGGTAGGAATGTACGCATGTACGTAAGAAAATTACGCACGTAACTACACACGTAGAGTTAAGGGTGCCCTATGGACGCGTAAGTCACCAAAAAATGTCTTTGTAAGGGGAGTGTCATGGGTGTTGCCTTCCCACGTACGTGCATATATTTGCATCCTTTATACACGCGTATCTGTGAATACGTCCGAGAGTTACTAAAACCAGAGCACCTACAATTCATTGATATTGATATTCTACTCACAAAATGATTGCTACCAGGAAAGATACTTTCCACTTTAGAAATTTTAGATGTGTCTCCTCCAAAGGCTCAATTCTAGGATGTTAATAATAGACACATTATTAGATAGTCCTACGTATTCTGTGGTAAGGGCTGGAGGTAGATGTATTCCAGGCTTTAGAAGTGTACCTATAACGCTTTCTGAGAAACCATGCTTTCTTAAGAGCCTGGCCTCAACAGCCATGCCACAACTTCAAGGATTCCAGACTTGGATGCACCACGTGCTCGTGTCAGGAAATCTGGTGTCCTTGGTAGTGGCCAGGGCCTGTCGACCGGCAGCTCATTAACGCCATTTTCTCCCCCTTCTCCCTAGCCTGACCCTAATACTCCCTTCTCTATAGCCTAACCCTAAGACCCCCCCCTCCCTGCAGCCTGACCCTAACCCTCCCCTTTTATGGTCCTAACCCTAATCCTCCATTCCTAAAAGCCTAACCCTTACCCCCCCCTCACCTCTCCAGAGCTGTCAGTGGTGGGTCCTGGAAAAATTAATGGGCGAGTATGCTGATCGGCACACTCACCCATTCATAAAAAAAATCTAAAAAGTCTCCCTATTCGAATTAGAAACAACCGAAAAGGACTTCCGGTGGGCAGACCGCTCGAGGTGGCTGCGTTTTTACAAGAGCTCCTCTCTCCGCAGTAAAGCGCGGAGACTACATGGGACGAAACCTCTGAAGAAGCGGCAATTCTAGCGGGGGAACATCCAGAGGATAAGTTGCAGGTAAGGAATCTTTGTTACTCCAGTTCCCTGCAGTGTAATTGCCACCAAAAGTCTGGCCTGGAAAAAGGCGCAAACGGCGGCCATCATGGCCTACCAGTAATGTCGATCCTATAGATGGCATGGGCATCACGCTAGCACCTAACCTGTATCCAAGAGATTAATTATACTTACCCCTCGAGGACTGAGCCACTTGGAGAAGATCTGGTGACGGCACCTGGACTAGAGGTGCGGGAGTTGGGCGTCCCTGCCTTTGCAGCCCGGTAGCTATTGGAGGAGAAGGCCTGAAAGCGGAGCGCACAACAGTGTACACATACCGGTGGAGAGCCTGCTGTTGAGGGGAGCCCCGAAAATAGTGCATGGGCACGCAGAAGCAGTTGGCGGCTATCAGAGGGCCTGACAGTTTGACCTAAACAGTGAGTCTTGCACAGCTTGTGTGCAGATAGCGGAACAGTGGGTCCAACAAACGACATCGGAGAAATGACGACTGTAGCGGGGACACTTCTAGCGGACAAGTCGCGGCTGGGGTGTTATTGAATCCTTGGTTCTTTGCAACATAATCTGTCATCGAAAGTCGGGCCTGGAAAACATTGCGAACTGCGGCCATTTTGGATTGCAAGTGCCGGCGATCTTGTGGCTGTCTGGGACACCTTACGTTTGAACGATCAGTCTCCATATCTGGATTGCACTGTAAGCCAGAAGCTTGGGCTTCCCTATATCTAAAGACCAGTTGCTGCCGGAGGCTGAGCACATCGACGTCCTTCCATTCTGCAGAAAGCTTGATGTTGAGGTACTTAGCATCTCTATTCTTAATTTCCCATCGCTGATTCTAGAAAACTTTAGAAAGCTTGGTTCGGAGGAGGGAGGCAGTAAATAGTGAAGATTTGGGAAACCTGTATTTTGGTGGTCGGACCTTATAAGTACTTTGGGGCTGATTCAGAGATACGATTTTCATGCAACTTAGGAGCGTATATTTAGGATCTTAGAAAATTTGCATAACTGCGCATGCGTAGTAATAGTGCAATGCCGTCTACGTAGAGTTTAGGAGCGTAAATTTGCTAAGAGCGTGCTCTTGAATCGATCGCAAGCACTTAAGATCTTAAGTGCTGCGAAAGTTTAATATCTGAAGGATTTGCATGAAAATGGGCGGGGGGAGGCAGGGAAATGAGGGAAAGTGGGCGCGGGCAGACACTTAGGATCGCAAATAAACACTACTACTTCCCTTAAGATCTCAAATGACAGCGCAGAGTTAGGGTTAGTCAATGGTGGTCTAACTTTAAGATCCGCCGCTGTTTGCAAGGGGAGTGACTGTTTATGCAGTGGGCTGTAACCTGGTAAGATTTTACCTAAGGTGCGTATATTTGCGATCTTTTCGCAATCGCATCTCTGAATCACCCCCTTTATCCCTATATCATCATCTAATACTCCACCACCCCTACTGAAGTCATTCTGAAAGCCGCGGTGGGGTGTTGCTTAGGCTAGATATCTGCTTTCTGAACACTGACCCTGCCATATCTTGCTACCAACCAGTGTTGAAGACCATATTGTAAATCTCTTGAGGACTTGGTGCACGGTGCATAAGGACTCTGGGGAGGCAGGCCGACACATATTGCGAAACAGCAGTGGAGACAAGGACTGCTGTGAATGTTTAGTCCACACCTTTGATCACCAACACACCTTGAACAGTCACATACATGTAATTCAGCTATACACCGCAGTGGCACAGATCCATGGTCGGTGACCTTTGCTACCCAAACTTATTTAAGACAGCTACAAACATCATCTGTCGTGATACTACATACCTACATATTCTGGCCAAAACTGATAGGAGAGGTGGTGGCGGAACCATTGTCCTAGCGAAGCCTGAAAGTCTGGGAGACACCTGACCTCCCCTCTTCTCCGGGACATTTTCCAGCAGATCTTAGGACTCTTGGTGATAAGTGCTTACATAGTTTCACAAAACGTTGTTTATACTTAATGTTTGCTTGCTAACTTAAGACTCTCTTACAAATAGCATTTTAGATACGATTATCTTTGCTGAAGTATTAATACTAACAACAATAACTGCAATTATTATTTTGGTACTTCCAATAGCTGTTATAACTATGTGTTAGCTCTTGCTTGTCTTAAATGTGGTGACCTTCTTTACATATCATAAAAGGGGGTATGAAACAATTTTTAGGACCCACGGAGGATACCAGAATGGGAAAAATATGTAATACACAAGCAGCAACAGCTGCCTCACGTAATGCTCCATCCTCCCCTAAAACCCCTGTTAAAGACATATCTGCCGTACTGTCTCAACCTGATACTCCTGAAACCGTTGTTTCAGCGGCAGACACGGCAAAAGAATTATCTACCTATTTAGTTCCCATGTTAGAACAGAAAATTCTGCCCGTGATAGAAGCAAAATTTGATGCACTTCCAACCAGTTTTACAAATGCTATTTCCACAATGGAGGCAAACACAAAACGCATTATTAGACTCGAAAAGAGAGTGAGTGATGTCGATGACGCTCAGCTCACCCTGCAAAACATGGTTCAAATACAAACTAAAAAGATTAGGACCCTAGAGGAAAAGATAGAGGATCTTGAAAATCATAGTAAGAGGAATAACATCAGATTTATAGGGATACCTGAGCAGGTGAAGACTCCTGATTTGATTAACTATTTGTCTACTGATCTGCTTAGAGCATTAAACCTTGGTGGTGCCTTGCAAAATGTGGCTATTGAGAGGGCACATAGGCTTGGCCTGGAAAGATCAGGCTATGGGGACAGGCCCCGAGCAGGCATCACCGGATTTTTAAATTATTAAGACAAAGAACGTATTTTAAGGGCCTATCGCGCCCTTCCGGAAGTCAGGATTGGTGGCAATAAGATCTTGTTATTTTAGGATTTTTCTGCCCAGGTGTCACAAAAACGAAGGGAGTTTGCACCTGTTTGTAAAGCTCTTTATGAGCATCATTTTAAGTTTACATTAGCCTTTCCTGCCACACTCAGGGTCCAGCATAACAGGCAACAGTACAATTTTACTAATGTTAAGAAGGCGAGAGAATTTGTCTCCACGGTAGACAGGCCCGATACAAATCATACAAACCCCGCTTAACAATGGCACCAACATTTCATAGGTCACCACAATTACAAATAACCTGTAACACTGATTACAGGGAGGTCATGGACCTCACACCTTTATGTTAAAGTTAGTAATGTTAAACTTGTTATATTGATGTTTATCATGCCCTTTGTTATGGGCAATATTTTTGATCTGGAGGAAAAGATAGAAAATGGAACCATTGGAGCAAGGTTATTTAGGTTATTATTGCATTTTTATGTTTTGTACTATTGTTCTCCTAGCAGGTTTGAATGCTTACAGTTCTTCTGGGGAGCTGCAATATTCGGGTTCTGGGTGACCCCTGGGCATGACGCAGGGAAAAATAAAGGTTACATTCCTATGCACAATACAGGTATGCAATTAATTTACATGATGATATCTGCAGTTATAGGGCACACAACAGACCGTTCAAATGGCTGACAACAACCCACATATGCCACAAACATTTATTGGTATAACACGACCCCCACAGTTAAAAGCAATATCATGGAATGTCGGAGGCTTGAATTCCCCTATAAAGTGTAAGCGAGTAACATTTCACCTTAAAACATTAATGCTTAACATAACATTTCTACAGGAAGCTCATTGGTCTGATCCGGCACACACGCTAATATCCCCATGGATTGGTGATTGCCGCGGAGCAAGCCATTCTAAAACCAAGGGAGTGGCGATCCTATTCCATAGAAATAGATTATTCACCAAATAAAAGACCCAAACGGCAGATACATACTGGTGGAGGTATCCCTGGGAACGGAAACCTACACATTATTAAATGTATACGCGCCAAATTCCCAGCAAAGGGAATTTTTTCAACAGTCCCAGATCTTGCTTCAAAGGACAAGCTCTCACTTCATAGTTGGTGGCGACCATTTTGGATTCTTGGAGAATACAACATCCTACAGATAGATCATATACATATCATTCATCGGTACATAAAACATTTTCACAAATCGATTATCTATTTATCAGTGATAATCTATTCCCCAAATTGTTAGACACGGACATTCACATGATCTTGGTCTCTGACCACGCCCCCATTTCTTCGTGCCTTCAGCTATCACACACCCAGCCACAAAGTCATGTATGGAGATTCCCCTCCCACCTTTATAAGTCTGAGGAATTTTGTGATTACCTGAACGCCAAATGGATTGAATACGGGTGGTGTAACTCTGAGCATAAAGACAACCCCATCTTATATTGGGAAGCGACCAAAGCCGTACTCTGCTGACATATTATTGCATACGCAAGCAAAAAACGTAGGGAATTCACTGCAAAATACAAACAGTTACATGAGGTCACTAGGCTGTTTAGAATTTATTCTTTAGACCCATCTACCGACAAATTCTCCACATACAAAAACACAAGATACCTGTTGGAAAGTCTGCTTCTGTCCCAGGCCCAATTGAATCAAGAATACCAGAAAAGTTAATTCTTCAGATGGGGCAATAAATCCGGTAAACTCCTGGCTAACCTCACCAAGTCTTACAAAAAAAAAAACAACAATGCGGACATTCAAGCGGCATTCCATAAATATTATTCGTCTTTATATACAGCGTAACCAGTATTTCCAGATCTACATAACTAAATATTAGATAGAGCACGTCTACCCAAACCAACAAGTAACCAAATGGAAATGCTAGACTGCAGCATTTCAGAAGCCGAAGTTAAGACTGCCATCTCTGCATTAAATAATGGGAAATCTCCTGGCCCAGATGGGTACTCCGCAGAGTTCTATAAAATTTTAAAGCCCAAACTTGCTCCATCTCTAACGTCTTTATTTCAACATATACACTTTAATTGCCCTACCTATCCCACATTTAATCAGGCATATACCATACTTCTCCTAAAACCAAAGAAACTTGCAGACATGGTCACGTCATACAGGATAATCACACTTTTAAACCAAGACTTTAAGTTGTTGGCTAAGGTTTTGGCGAATCGCCTTCAATCTATCTTACCTTCCCTTTTATCACGCCATCAAATGGGGTTCGTCCATGGTAGGTTCTCAGTTAGGCAGTTAAAACAGCAGTCGCAGCGATAGTGGCGTCCAGGCATTCCAGACATTTGGGGGAACAAAATATGCTTTTGAGCCTTGATGCCGAAAAGGCCTTTGATCAGATTTCCTGGACACATCTGCAGAGGATTTTTGATCAAAGAGCATTTGGAGACAAGTTTGCGCAATTTCTTAAATTCATATATACTTCCCCAACTACACAGCTATTCGTGAATGGCAGTTATACAGAACCCGTACATATGTATAGGGGGACACGCCAGGGCTGCCCCCTATCACCCTTATTATTTAATCTGGCACTTGACCCTTTACTCAGAATCCTTCAGGGAACCCCGAATTTTAAAGGTATCAATGTAGGCTCCAAGGTGACTAAAATCACGGCCTTTGCCAATGACCTTCTATTGTATGTGTCCAATCCTAGAGATTCACTCACAAAGATTTTTTATATCATCGAAGACTTTGGGAGGGTCTCTGGCTTTGTAATAAACCAGGCAAAATCAGAGGCGCTGTGGTTGGGACACACCACTCGCCCACCGTGGCATAACCAGTTCCAGGTTAAGTGGGCGAAGCACTCACTCATGTATTTGGGACTTCAATTACCCAAGAACCACTTTCTGTTGTATGAGACCAATGTGCGTAAAATCCTTAGAGAAATCACTAGTACTTAAAAAAATTGGGAGGCTTTCCCTTTATCTTTTACGGGTAGAACAAGCATCATTAAAATGATACTCTTCCCGAAGATCCTATATCCCCTACAGATGCTTCCTATTCTCTTTCCCATCAGAGATGAAAAACAACTAAACAAAGAATTTAGGTTGTTTATTTGGAGAGGGGGGAGATCTAAGATAGCACTGGTAAAACTACAACAGAAACAGGCCAATGGGGGGATCAATTTCCCTAATGTTAAACTTTATAACCAGGCAAGTCACATACGTATAATCAGGGACTGGCTGCATGGCACAGAATGCTACTCAAATACCCCTTTGGAGCAATCGTTTATCCCTGACTTCTCTTTTCCTTTGTTTTTGGGAATGCCCCCATATAAGCCATAATTGGCGGATAATCCATTCCTTTATCCTGTCAGACTTGCTGGAAGAGGCCCCTCTCACACTGGAATGGGCAGTCCTTGGGGTGATAGACACCGAACTTCGCCTCCGCAGACAAAGCAAACAAATGCTATTGTTGCTGTCGGCGGTGGCAAGAAAGTGGATACAGCAATGGATACACCCCAACCACCCACATTCAAGACATTTCAAGATAAGCTGTACTGCCTCTTTCGCATGGAGTGGAGGCTACTCTTGCAAAGAAAAAACTAGTGAAACATATAAATACGTTAGACCTTCCCCTTAGGTCACAAATACATACTGCTTCAAAGATACCCCCTGGTACGAAACTGGATTCCTGCCCTGCT
>WWET01000292.1:655285-675321 GCA_011038615.1 Limnodynastes dumerilii
TGTTGCAGTAAGTCGTGTTCCTGCCTGAATTGCTGCATTTTTCTTATGCCTCTGTTAACATGAGTAATGTAAAGGGACACAGGGGTATGCTGGGCTATCAGCTGTACATCCCTGTCCGGATCAGGCCCATAGACTGAACAGGTAAATTAGAGTAGCTGTAGGCAGATACAGTGCAGGGTCTAGGTTAGTGGTAACTTACAGCCATAATAGCAAGGCAGAACAGAGCCATTAGAAGCATATGGGACACAAGTGGTAGAGGGGGTGAGGGAGTGGAAAGCTTTCATTTTGTGGTTGTAACAATTTTCATAAGAATGCTGCTGTAGGATTTAGGTAACATCACTAAGACAACCCACATTAACTGGAAATAGCAGAAAACCTGAACGACAAGTACTTGCTGGATTACTTTACTGTAGGCCAGAAATGCTGAATTGCCTGTTGTAGTACATATCAATTGTTCTGGCACAGTGAGACGCTGGATTTTCCATGGTGGGGTTTTAGTAATATGATGTTTATTTTCACAGTCTACCAAATTATTGCTGAATCTTCACATAAATTTCAAAATGTAATGAAACTTCTTAAAGTTCACTGTGATTGGCATTAGAAGAGAGATATTAAATAATATATAGACGATATATTACTAATATAACACTCTGCATTAACTAATTGACTGAACACAGGGAAAAGGAGCTGGGATGTATTGCTTAAAGTATCTCACCCAATTCCCCCCAAACTAATAATGTTTATAACTTATATTTAACTACATGCTAAAGTGTAACCCCATAATGTGTAGGTGATGTGCTTGGTTTATTATGTATTCTTCCTCTATAGATAATGATTAGTTTGGGTATCTTAGTGCCTGTCTAGAGACAATACATGTGTTGTTCATGCAGAATTATCCATTAATAACATGTCTTCACCAGATGGATGTTAGACCCTTGTCCAGCTACTTGATGGAAGCACACTTTGATAATTCTATATGACTGCATGGCATACTTGTCTTCTATGTGGCTTGGTATTGTTCCATTGGCATGTCCAGTACTTATTTCTTTCAAGGGTGATATTATGGACTGGATCCACAATTGATAACATTAGCCCAGTTACACACGCAAAGTAGGGTATATGAAGGGTAGGGCGCATTTTCCCGCAAGTAAGTCCTATCATACGAAACTTAGTTCTGTGTTATGGGATTTAAGAAGAAAGGGGCTGGTTCTACCCTCCACCTGCCAAGACATAACAGTGTGGCTGGGATTAGGCATTCCCGGGCAGATTAGATTAGTTTGTGTGACTTAAAGCTGCCTTATGACAGCGTAAGTCATACAATCTCCACACGAGAGAGGGAAGTGACAGGGAGTTCACTTCCTTCTTCCGTGCGGACTTGAAGATCCCCGCACGCACGGAAAGCGTAAGGGGGTCTGGATCAGGTCCTATGTTATGTTTATGCAGCATAACTAATACAGAAAGTCACCCACGAAATGTCATTTATTCATGCTAATACAATAACAGTCACCATCAGACATGTCATTGCTCACTGAAACCAAATAGTTTCATGTCAGGACCCACAAGTTTTAACACACGTTAATTGGCAGCTGTATAACACGGCAGAATTCAGCATCCCCTACTCAGTGGTGTGTGTCACTGCAATGAAGAGGAGATCTCCACCGTCACATCTACTCCGATTAGAGACACCCATGATTCTGCTGATTATTAAATTCCTTTAGTTGTTGGATAAAAATAGGTAATATTATGAAACATGAGTACGGTAGTAAAGAAATGGTGATGCAATTATACCATGTGCTGTTGGGGTGGTAAAAGGATATAATAAATGTTCAGAAGCCTTTAGCTCCCCTCTCTGAAAGTAAAAGGTTCCATGGAAAATCAGTCATATGTAGAGTCATTTTATAGATAAAATCTCATTTCCATGTACAGATGGAAAGATTACTTATAATGAATCCATCTAATAGAGCTGCTTTCTGCCTATTGACCGTAAAAATAGGCTGCTTTTATAATCACATTATGACTTCATTGAATAATAAAGGCAGAAGTGGGTTGAAATTGTCTGAAAATGAAGTGTTTCTCTGTTGCCCTTAAATACTCAGGAAAAAGGTTCATTAAATATTAAAATTGTTGCCAATAAAGGAAAAGGGTTAACCCATTGTGTGCTGCAAGTATACTACAGCAATGACTTCCTTATAAATGAGTGGTTGGTAGAAGATGACTTCATGCAGTGGTCATACAGCGGTATACTGACGGGAGGTAAACAGAACTTGTCCATGAGACCTGTTGTAGTGAGACGAGAGAGGTTACAGCAGTCTGTGACTAATCTGCTTAGTCTACATGAATCTAGGGGCATCGTCCTGCACGCTCTGTGAAAAGGAGGCACTGGCATCTCCAAATACAGTCAAATAGGTCAGTATGCCCAAACATGATACCAGTGAAAAACAGTTGTTGTACAACAAAGAGATTTGCTTATGACTCCTTTCTATCAGCACCTAGAAACACATTGCACTTTTTTCTGCACATAGGTATATAAGTTTGTGTTCATTGCACTGTGTGGCTTAGATCGTATCACTCAGATAACAGCAGCTGCGCACCACTTGTGATGTGACCTGAGATTGTCAGGTGATAAAATACCATGTTTGATGTTCATGTAAAATCTGGATTGTTAAAAAGTGGCCTTTATCCAGCCATACAGAATTGAATTGAATAAACTGTGTTCTTTAAGAGTTGAGGGTTGATAAGAACTACTGCTCTTACTGGAAGCAGGAATACTGCTTTGCAGCTCATGTGGACTTGCTCTCTTGCTAATCTCTGCAATTTCTGTATCCTTCCTTACCTTGACTCTGTCTTGAAATCTTTGAATCTCCTCCTTTCTGCACTACACCCACCATTCACTGCTGGATCTCTCTCCGCTCGCTTCTGGCTCTTTCTGTGTCT
Source organism: Limnodynastes dumerilii (assembly GCA_011038615.1). NCBI lineage: Eukaryota > Metazoa > Chordata > Amphibia > Anura > Limnodynastidae > Limnodynastes > Limnodynastes dumerilii. The sequence goes on from WWET01000292.1 coordinate 658,220, forward strand.
GAGTATTTAACAGTTATTGTTTGCTCCCACCTGAATTTTTCCTTTGATGTATTTATTTTTCTGTCACTTCATAAACCCCTTCCCATCACATTTTTTTTACAGTGCCTGTATTTTGCTTTTCCACACACTAGTAAATATCCCAGGCTGTAGCTTCTCTCTTCTGTCCCCTTCTTGCCTCCCCCCTCTCTCTTTTTTCTGTCACACTGCCACTCAATCTGTCTCATTATTACAGCAGTATAGTGGCTCTGGAAAACTCGGTGAGAATGTGTTAGATCAGCTAATATGTAATGCAAGGTTTGAGCCAGAATCACACCCCATTCATCCACAGACAGCTTCCGTTCTCTCTCTCTCATTTTCTCTTTTATCTAGCTCCTTTTCCTCGCTTTGGATCAGCTTACCTCCTTTTACTGTGTTGCCGCAGGGTTGTCGCAGAGCCAGTATGAGCCAGGAGAACAAGGAGTGGGGAATCCTGAGCCCAGAGGAGTTCACCCAACTGCAGAAGTATATTGATTGTGAGTAAACATCTCCTGTACTATCTTCAGCACATAGCTTCGTTTTCAGACCTTCAGGCTGATTGCTGTCTTATCCTGTGAGTTCCTACACAGTGTGACAACAACCTACATGTCCGAATCAAATGCTGTTTTGTTTCCAGACAGTACCAAAAAGGTTCAAGATGTGCTGCAGGAGTTTTATGGAGAAGGCACCTCAGCCGAAGAGGTGAGATATCCTGCAGATTGCTTTGATATTTTAATATATATTGTAGTTCTGTATATAAATGCAAAGTGGTTGATTTTTCTGCAACAAATTGGTAAAAACCCTGATGAAAAATGGATTTAATGCCATACCACATCCAGCATATACTTTTTTCATAGTAAAATAACCCAAAAATGGTTTTAAATACAAACCTTGATTTGTGACTATGTCTGTTATGGTGTGTACATAGGACCTTAGCTGCAAACTTATTTTGTTTTAGATTTTTGCTTCCTGGGTATATTATTTAAATAATTTATTATGATTTTTCAAGCTAGCAAATTTCTCCTATTACTCTCCTAAAAGTCATTTTTAAAACCCCCAAAAAAGGGTGATGTAGTGTCAATGTAAACAAGTAACATTTTTCTTCCCAATAATTTCCAAAGACCGAACTTTCAAACTTGGGATGACCTCTGACAATTGTCTTCTTTTTACCAGACGATATGTCATAATTATATTCTCTATATTTCTAATATAAATCTAATCATTTTCTAACTGTCTAATATAGCTGGGTTATAAACAAAGAACATTAACAGTGCATATGGAGAAACATAGAATATAGCACTATGTTAGCACTATTTTCTCAGTATTCTATAGGATTAACTAATTCTGCTGCTTATATGAAAAACACACATTCAGAGTAGATCCCAGAATATAAGCAGAGGATACTAATGTATATTTTACTGCCTGACATTGTAGCATGTGTTTGTGATTTCTATGGCAAGATATCCATTAAAACTTTCATTTTGTTTCCCAGTCAATAGACTTTGAGGGATTTAACCGCTTTATGAAAACATACCTGGATGCAGATGACATTTCTCCAGACCTCTGCAATCGGCTCTTCATGTCTTTCCAGGCAGAGTCTAATGTGGCCGGAGAGGAAAATCAGACAGATGGGCAAAAGGGTAGGTTTCGTGTATAACACACAGGCTAATATTAATTATTATATTGTGAAAGACATTTAATAATATATGTGTTACATAACGTGAAGGTATATTCCATTACATTTTCCTGCTTGAGGTTATAATTGGGTTTTTCTCCACCTATGCTAATTTTCTAAAACTGAACCAGTACATAACTGTTATATGAGTTAGCGGTCCAATCAGAAGTCACTATGTCTGTGATCCCAGATTTTTAGTTGTCCCAGAAAATCTGGGAAGTGGGTGGGTTTAACATTATTATCGTTTCTTCATAAGGCGCCACAAGGTGTCCGCAGCGCCGTACAAAATACAACAATAAAATACAGTACAGACATACAGGGCAGGGATGGACAGCATAGTACATAATAAAATACAATACAAATATAAATTCCAGTGGTAACTGTAGCTTTAATGTACTTCAATATTTTTTCATTTTTTATTCATTTCATTTTACACAGCCATGAGTTTATATTGCGAATATTAAACATGTTAATCCGTAGAGAAACCTATACACTATCATTCAGCAAGCACCACTTACTTTTGAAATGTGCACTAATGCAATGAATTATAATTAATAAAACATAAAGCAGACATATGTTTTAAAACTGATTGGGTGCTGCATGAAACCAAATTCTGGATTCATGCCTAAAGTTCTCCTGACAGTCCTGCACATCTATGTATTGTCAAAGTATCCACTGACAGCACTCTCTAATACAGAGAATGGCTTCTTGTATATGTGCAAAATATAAAATGTCATTATAACAACAGCTAGTGTATCTTTCTGTGCAATCATGTCATTTGCATTTATAACATACATTGTACCCTAGGCTCCCTATTCATTAAAATGAGCGGGATGGACACAGCATAAATCAGGACATTAGGATTTTGAACACATCATTCATGCTGAAACCACTCAAGAACAAATAACTAACTCTCTGTTCATAAACAATGGAAAGCACCAAGGGCACCACTGTCATTGTAATATGTTCTACACCACAGTCTAAGCAAGAAAACAGGCATTAATTGCCCCCAATACAGAAGTGGGCATTACTACAGCATATCATCAATGCTATGACTTTTGGATAATATAGCTGGTGACAATGGTCCGGATTCACAGTTACGTAGTTTCCGTCTTACGTACGTTGTTTTAAGAAATGAGCTACTATTCATGTGTAGTAGCTTATTTATGCTATTATGCTATGCATTACAGTCCTTGTGAATTGTAACTGGGCAACACTATTATTATTGCATGTGAAAGGGACATTACTGCTTTTACATTATACTTACTGCTGTAAATATTTTGGAACTAAACCAGGTCCAGTTTCAGACTTCTGAGTGTTGGTGAATGTCTCAGTGTTTTAGTTGGATTGGGGACATTTCTTCACACTGCATGTGTGCAAATCCATGCTAACCCACGAAGATCTAAGAGGAATGAGACCTCCAGCAGAGGGACTTGCTGCAGCTTCCTCTTAGTCAGTTTACAATGTAGACGTTCCCTCCTAATACATAACCATCCAGACTTCTGGATTTCTGGATTTCATGTGAGCTATTTAGCAGATGAACTGTATTTGTGGAACTGGTTATTTTGCAAACACTTGGCTATCTGGACAGTGCAACCCAGCACTTATGGATCTATCCAAATGTTTTGTTTGGGGATCATTCATTTAATATAAGAAGAAAGGGTCGGATTCAGATTTAGAAGGTACATACGGAGGTCCGCTATAACCGCGTGATCCTTATTTGCATATTTGCGAGGGGAGAACACTCCACTCATACATTTTGAGTAGGGCTGGTGCATAAATGTTAACATAGGGCCCTGGTGTTGGAAGACCATAAGGGCGATGGGCTTAGCCAAGCCCTTACTGTATGATTTAAATAACTCCTCCCTCCCACCATGCGCACAAGCTTTAAGCATGCCACCATCATGAACCCCTCCCTCCTCGACAGGCCGACTTCAAGTCTGGAAATCTGGATATTGAGGATAGCTTGCACATGAAGATTGTGTCCCAACAGCCCCAATTACTTAATCTGGATCTGGATCTGATCTAAATATCATAAGCAATGAAAATGAGAAAAATAACATTTGGAGCAGTGAAGTGGTGTCTGTCAGAACGATCACTTAGTATATTAGTGTGCATTATTAACAACTAAGCAGCTGATTTCCCCTAAAAGCCCGCTCATCCAGAATGTCTTCATCTCACCATGGAGCCAGCATCAGCGTCGCTTTAAATAATTCTGAAATCTTATGGTGATAAGCTGTCAAGAGTCAACACTAAGATCAGATGTGACTTCTACTTACCAGAGCTCCTGACTTATGACAATTCATTTTCACTATGTAGCTTTCCATGTTAGACTTTAAGGATAAAATATTTGTTGATGCTTTACAGTACAATCGTTTGAAATAACTGTGGTGCATTGCCCGGAATGTATACGGCCCGTATTCAGAGTACCGGACGCATAACATATACGTGCGGTGTTGACCGGTTTTTACTACTACGCATGCGTAGTAATTTTTTTTACCTAATCTATGTATCTTTTTCTTACGTAGATTGCGTAATTGCGGTCTGAAAGACCGCATTTATACAATCTATGTAAGAAAAAGATACGTTAAACACCGGACGTTTATGTTTAAGTCCGGTACTCTGAATATGGGCCTACATTTTTATTTATTTTAGTAGAGAAGATAAATTAGTGGGATAGTAACTAGATTAGATATAAGGGTGTGATCCCGAGGCAAGTGTAGCGCTGGAATGGTACGAAAGTCTCCTGGATTGTGCTCAGACACATAATAGTCAAGCACCAGGCAGCTTAGTGCTGTAGATATGTTTTATTCCCAAGCAATCTAAATGCAAATGCAGGGTTAGCACACTGTTATGTATAATAGAAATGCAAATGCACTAAATAAAATAAAGTTTTAATGCTTGCAAAGGTCTGCAGAGAGAGGCTACACCACTGGGAGCTCATCCTACTCCTACGCTCATACTAATACAAACATAACCGCTGTAATTAGCGGAGGTGCTTTACCAAGAAAGAATAGCAGTCTATGTGGCCAGAAGGAAGTTGTAATAATGTTATAATGTATAGATTACTCAAGAGAACAAAGTCCTGTCACTGCATAATTCATAATGGTCACTATCTGTGGGCCGTATTCAGAGATCCGTCTTCTAGGGTAGTTGCGTGGGTATTTCTAGGATCGGATCAACTGCGCATGCGTAGTAACTTTAGTTACGCTATTTACGTTGACTATACGCACGTAAGTGCTTAACTGATGTACATGTGAATCGCACATACGCACGGAAATCCGACGCATGGCAAAATTTACCTAAAAGTGGATGGGGGGCATTTAAATGATCGCGTGGAGGCGCGGTTATCAAGAATCGCACGGAGGGAGCACATATATACGCACGTAAGTCCACACATAAAGAACACAGTGGTCTAGGGACTGGTAAGTCACCGACAGCACGTCCGGGAGAGGGGAGTGTCGGGGGGGTTGGTGGGTTTTTTCCTTGCGTATAATTGCCTACATAAAAACCCGGTTCTCTGAATACGCCCCTGTGTCTGTGGCATTTGTATACAGCATGTAGACGGTTATCGCTTGGAATGCACACACCTTCTCTTACAAAGGGCAGATTCCTTCAAATCATTCTTTTCATGTTTATTATGAATGTTTGTGACTATCAGGTTACAGGATGTGTTTTAGTTTCCAGTAAGTGGAGAAGCGAAAGCCTTTCAGACACAATTTACAAACCACACTGCAATTATTACATTTATCTGCTCCCGTAATGATAGCAATGTGTGCGGGTTTCCTCACTTTTCCATGATCGTAAGTCAGACAATAGCATGAAGCACGGCATTGGCTCCAGCATTGGCTTTCCTCCTGTTTTTATCATTCCTTTGTCGTTTCTTCTTTGCAGATAATGGTCGCGTCAGCTTAAATGATGTGTCCTGTTATTTTTCCTTACTGGAGGGGGGCACAGCCGAGGACAAGCTTGAGTGTGAGTACAACATTTCTATGGTTCTTACAGTTGTTGTTGTTGTTGTTGGGAATATTGAGTCACTAGCCCAGATTCAGACTTCTGTTGTCCCAGTGACAGATGGGGTCCTCCAGAAGCAGGTGTCTGCAGTATCCTACCGCTGATACTTGCTACTGAGAGCTGTACATTAGTGAGCCAATGGCCAGTGAAGGGCTACCTTGTGCGTTAATGCACGGCGGTCTGCTGTGCTCCACCTATGATTTTTGGCAGGAACCCTGGCAACACAATCCATTCGAAACAGACTTCTGACTTTTTACGCTTCCGACAGTGGTAAAAATTGAACTTGCGAGTGGGAGGAGTTTAGTATTACAATGTACGGCATAGGCAGAAATTCGTATGTCACATAGCTCCAGAGCTTTGCCTTGGGAAGTCAGAGTGACAGGAGCGCTTTCCCGTGAACTTGCACAGATGCGTGGATACAGCAGGGATCTGCTATTGGATCCTCACTCATGCTGTGTTCAGAGCTCTGAGGATCCGCTCCATGCTCTTCTGGTCTTGTGATCTAGGATCACTAACATTCACTTCTGTCCACTCAATTCTTTTTTAATACCCAGTCTGCACAAATTCCTTTGTCCTTCTAAGATGCGACATGTCCCCAAACGAGATTCTGTAACATCTATCATATTTTGAAATAAACACAAGGACCATGACTCCAGATTCACTTAATGTCTAGTAAATATAAGTTATATATCAATCATCCCAGGATAATGAAGGACACAGAACAGCCTTGGTGAGAGACATCGTGGGCTCTAAATAAAAGTTTTGACGTTTATTTTAGTTACATTAGTTATATCCATTGTGGCTCTGACAGCCACATCTCAGGGTAAATGTAGTGAGACATGGGACACTAGCTTTGAGAAAGCGCACATGTGCCCGAAACGCGTCAGTTGGTAGTCCACCCTGCTCCATGCCTCTGTTCCCCTGCAGTCTCAGTGTGTCCAGGTTTCGGTTCATCTGACTACCTTTGGAACTCCCCATAGATCCCTGCTCATTACGGACTCTACATCTTCTCTGGGTATGCAGCGTAGTTTGGTTGTATTTCCGTTGTTCGTTTTGTCTGTGTTATTACTGATGCTTTTTGAAGTTGACATGTTTCTATGATATTTATTAAATTCTATTTATTTCATTCATTTTGCTATGTCTGGAGTTTCATTATAAAGATCACCTATAACCATTGAGTCTCTATTAGTTTTACTCTGAATTACATGTGTGCTTTTTTCTTGCACCATCCCCTGTTTTTTTCTATATTATTTGGGTTGTAGATCCTCCAGGTGCAGGAGAATAGGTGCAGAGCATTTGTTTCGCAGCCCTTCTCTTCATTATCTCTTTATGGGACAAAACTCTCTGCTATGAGTAGAAAGTTCACAGACTGGAGCTACTTGATACACTCAGTGAGCACGGTGTGATGATTTCACTTCAGCATACTGTAGAGAAGCTGACATATTGATTTTGTGTGGCTCAGTAAACACTCAGCCCGTGGCTCTCTTTGCCTAATCTTTCTTCATGTGAAGCCAGCCATAATATCACTTACCACTGTTCAGTATACATTTCAAGTATCTGTCTTCTGTGTTTAAACAGTATTGGCCATTGTGTTACTTTAATATACAATACAAGGTATTTTTATGTACACTTTACATTTTTATTAATACTCATACATTTGTTTCAGAATGCTGGCATATAGGAGGGCAGTACAATTCACGACACCAGCTAACCCACATTCTCCTATTTGCACCATTGGGGGTGCTAATCTCAAACAGTATTAGAGTTGAGAGGTGATGTTTCCTTTCCCAAGTCTAAATAACAGTGTGATAGTAACGCTGGTCAGTATCTGTGTGCAGTATATATCCTTTCATGCAAAGAATACAATTAACTTGACTCCCCCTGCAATCAACATGGTTTAGCCCAGGAGTAACTCATTTCAAGCACTTACTTAAGTCTGGATCCAGCCCAATGTTGATTTGGGGATCCACATATACGGTATATAGTTTATGCATTTATTTGGTGGCAGCATCTTAAAAATGTTACAGTCATATATTAAATAATAATGAAGTTGTGAAGACTGTTAACATTCTCTATTAACATTAGTCATGGACAAACATCATGGACCGTATTCACAATCCCCTGACACGCCCCCTGTGTTCAGCTTCTTAAGCGACTTACGAAAACCATAGGGCTACCTTATCTTTAGGTTCGTAGTTGTGTACGTAGGGTGGCTAATTAAGAACGTTTTCACATAGCCGCGCCCAGATTTCCACATTTAAATGGCTTTCACCACACAATCTTCTTATCTTCTTTCTTAAGCTTTCTCTGCACGCCCCTTAATTCTTAATTCATTACGAACATTGAGGAAATAGGTTTGTAATGGTGATTCAGAGCCACCCTGTTCTTGAGTCTTACATAAATTGCATATATTAAGTTATTATGCATGCGCAGTATATCCCTTCTTAAATATACGCACCTAAAAGCCACATTTTCTTAACTGTGAATCAAGTTCCATGTCATTGGTCATCTTACATCTCTTCTGACAGCTTTACCCTTGTTTTCCACAGAGGGGCAGTATAACCAAGGTGTCACTAGAGAGACATTGCATTGCACTAATTAATGCTGCCGCAGTGATCTCTTCCACAGTAGTAAAATATATTTAATTTAAATCAAGTGGATGATCAATAGCTAAACACTGAAACCTGTCCATTTCTATCCCATTCTTTAAAAACGTACTGTGAATTGTAATGTAATACATTTAATCTGCTCATGGAGGACACTTCATACCCTTACATGAAAAATAACCCAAATGCAGTGTCTTAAATGCCCCTAGGCTCAGACAAAAATACACACCCTCTTGTAGGGCCTAGCAGCTAGCTATTATTTACGAATGCTTACATACTAATATTGGACCGTATTTATACTTAAGAGTGAAGTATGTGTGGACAGAACTGCACCTAACTGACTCATGCAGCCCCAAATCCGCCCCCGTTTTTAGGTACCTTATGTCACATATGAGTGCCATAGGGCTACACTATTTTACCATGCATAGTTTTCTTCTTAAGAAGGAAACTACGCACAGAGAATGGTTCTCTCTCCGCGACCCCCCACTCTCCCCAGCTAATCTAAATCCCTCCCCCCTTCCACCTCTAACTGAACACAACCCGAGGCGGAATTATGCCGCCTCTTTCTAACTAAACCTCTTTAAAGACCGCACGGAGGCAATCCATGTACCTAACTGGTACGTAGATTGCGTAAATGTACTACTGCGCATGCACAGCAGTTACATTTGTAAAATGACGTATTGTGAATACAGTCCATTATTTCTTGATACTCACCACATTTTAGCCTTGCAAGATATGTGTGTTAGAAAATCATGAACTCTGTCACTAAGAAAACAAAACGTCTACAAAAATAGTAACATTTGACTCGCTATCCTAAGGGCCTGTGTGTGCCAGGATACATGCCTGGGAGGGATTTTCTATGGATGTCAGCTTCTTACTTTAACAATGGTATTGCATATTTTACAATTTGTATATATCTTGATGTGACATATTTAGCCTCATGTATCCACAACAACCATTTATCTTCAGAGATCTCTTCACACAAATGACTACTTGACTTGGACATGTGACTTATATTAACGTTTAGTCCAGTTGCTTATGCTGCAGAATCACAGATGTTTTCAAGTAAAGACTTCAGATACTGGTTCAGTGTGTTGTAGGTGAAGAATTATTTCCTTGTGACTAGTCTACATAAAGAGACAAATTCATGATATTTAAATAATGCATAAAATGAATAAAACTTGCAAGAACCGTCAGTCATCAGATTCCCACTGATCACGACACCTACGTGTTATATAGCTCTTTTCTGTGGCTGTGATTAGTTGGAAAGTAGATGATCGCCATCTCTCTGTCAGAAAGCAGTAGTGCAGCAGCAGTGATTGTTACTAGTTTTGTAATCTTCAGAGGTCATTTCTTAGGCACAATTGAAGGAGAATTATAGCAGAACAATTACTATATAGTATGTCTCTAAAGTGTCAGGAGGTGGAGCTGTGTTGTAACCCCTCCTATTCCTAGGTCCCTTATATCTACTCCTACTAATTATTTGTCCACCACATGTGCACCTAGTGTCCCGGATTCACACTACCGGACGTATTGTAACGGCTACATATACGCAATCTACGTAATGAAACGAAACGTAGATTACGTAAAATAGTTACTACGCATGCACAGTAGCAACTATCGGTTAAATACGGACGTATAAGCAATACATCTGGTGGTGTGAATCCGGGCCACTACTGTCCCTTAATACCCGTCTCCCTCTAGAATAGAAGCTATTGGTTTCAAAGGGCGTGATCCATACCTACGCTGTTACACTGAGCGTTCTAACGCTCAGCGTAACAGCAGCTCACTCCCCCTGCTTAGAGCGTATTTACACACCCTTACGCCGGCTGAAAGCAACCCTAACTTCAGCCGGCTTAAGGGAGTGTAACTACACTGGGACGGCGGCGTTACTATGATAACGCCGCCCTCCCAGCCTCATTACCCTCAATCCCCCGCCTCCCTACACTAACCTGAACGTAGTAACGCTGGGGGATGCCCCCTCCAGCGTTACTACAGCGCTGCTACGGACGCCAAATCCATGATCGGGCGTTGCCATAGCTACGCCGGGCAACATCTGCCCGGCGCATGTGCAGATCAGCTTTTAAGCCGATCTTACGCTGCTGGCCAGCGTAGTCCTGGATCAGGCCCAAAGTCTCTCTACCCTGTGTCTTGTTCTGTACACCTTGTACATGTTGATTGAAATTAGTTGAATCAACAGCTGTTGACTCTTTTGCTGTTGGTTTATGCACAGACATGAAATTCATACTCATAACTATTCATATACCAGTAATTATGCTTAATGATGTATTTGTTATACTACGGAATCTGCTTTGCTCTATAAACAAATAAATAATGATAATGCGGTGGGTCATATAGACACATGGGTTTTTATTTCAGTATATAATGTAATAGCTTTCTTTTCTCTTTGCAGTCACCTTTAAATTGTATGATAAAGACAGCAATGGACTCCTGGATAGTTCTGTGAGTGTTTTATTTTTTGGTTTATTGGGTTGCTGATAATGAATGTGTTATGCACCGCAGTGGAAATTTAGAAGTGGGGGTATGGAAATTTCAGCACCAGATGTGTCTTGAGTTTGGCAAAGTAAACAGGTCAACAATGAGTAATTACATTGTGTACATGTCATGTGGGTCGTGATTTCTTGACTGAACGCTTCATATTTAATTAAATGATCTGTTTACCGCTAGGGGAAAACTCTGATAGCTCCCCATTGGGTCGTTTCTAGTGGTGGACGAGTCCAAACAATCTTACTGCCCCTCCTTTTGTGTGTCCAACCAGCCTTATTGCCCCTCCTTTTGTGTGTCCAACCAGCCTTATTGTCAACCAGTGTTATAGCCCCTCTTTATGAGTGACCACCCAGCTTTATTATCCTTCCTGTGTCCAGTCAGCCTTATTGCCCCAACTTTATTTGTGTGCAATCAGCCTTATTGTCCCCTCTTTCAGTTTGTCCAGCCTAATTGCCCCTCCTGTGTCCAGACAGCCTTATTACCACACCACTTTTATTTGTGTGCAGTTAGCCTTATTGCCCCCTCCTTCGGTTTACCCAGTCTTATTGTCCCCTCTTTGTGCCCAGCCAGTCTTTTAGCCCACTCTTTATGAGTGGCCAGCCAGCCTTATTGCCCCTCTTGTGTCCAGCCAGCCTTATTGCCCCAACTTTGTGTGCAGCCAGTCTTATTGTCCTCTCCTTCAGTTTGCCCAGCTTTATTGTCCCTCCTGTGTCCAGTCAGCCTTATTACCCCCCACTTTATTTGTTTCTACCCAGCCTTATTGCCCCTCCTTCTGTCCCCACACAGTTATTGCCCCTCTATATTTGTCCATTCAGCCCTATTACCCTTTTCATGTCCAGCTTCCTACTCCCCCAGTCCAAATTCCCATTCCTTAACTACTTTTTTAAAGAGCTCTATATATTAAACTTTCCTGCATCTTCCGGCTCTCTCTTCCGCGGCGCACGCTCTGCAGGCTAATGACGCTCTCATCACCTTAGGTCACGCTTGCGTCCTCTCCTCTGATTAGAGCTGCGGCTGTACACAGCACAGCCCGCTCTCTCAGTGGCTCCTGGCGGAGTAGTGAGAAGTGAGCTGGTATGCCATACCGCCGTATACCAGCCCACTTCGAGCACTGATGCACAGTACATAATAAAAAAAGAAAGAATCAGATTAGTACCTTGGCAAATGCGTTGATCTGCATAGAGAAGTGTTTAAACACAATTCTTAGCTCAATCTAAATTACAGATTAACATATAAGCAGTTTAGTTTTTGTGTGTTTCGAGAAAAAGCGAAGTATTTTGCTTGCATGGAAAAAAGAAAAGTAATTTGCACCCTCACATAGCAACAGAGTTTGTCCAAATGGAGGTTTTATCCTTATTTGTTGTTGCTCCAATCAAAGAGTATCAGCCTCTTGGGTTTCATTCATGATGGTGTAGCGTAGCCACTGCATCTACTTAGAAATGTTGGCAGGTCATGTCTAAAGCTGGGTACATACTGGGCTTTTTATTGACGATATTTACACAATTAAACAACAGCAGATACAGTATCTTTCCAGATTGCTTGTTGGATTTTTGGGAGCTAATTTTTGTGATTAATGATGTTTGTATAAAACTTCACTGTGTACTGACACATGATCTGCACTGCAGCGATTCCCATTCATATTTCTGCATAGCGCCACCTTGTGGGCGATCAGATTTATTTGAACAGTTTGTGATATAATCCAAATTTTCAGCTATGGCTCTCGCTTTTTTGATCCCGCACAGATTTGGTGTTCAAATGTACAGCACGTCAGATGCATTCAGGGCTGGTTTGGGCCCTTTAAATCAACCCTAGCAAATATATATTTTCTCAACTCCATCAAGTTTGTGATTGCTGTAAATGATTGTAAAATTGTTATATATTATGATTGTTAAATTATCTTCTACGGCGTTTTTTCAGTTTGAGTTTAAAGGACCCCAAATTTTGTCCAATTTGTCCCTATATTGGGCCCGAACCAGACTTAATAATGCCAGCTAATATATGCATGCTGCATGCGTAAATCTGGCTGTGGAAACGTACTGCGCATACGTGCGGCAGATGTTAAGCATCGTAACTCTGATCCGTATAAGTAGCTTTATGTAATAGGGTGTGTCATCCCAACGCAAGGAAAAGTTGAGTCAGCTAAGTTATGTCTGTGAGAGGGGAGGGCCAGTGGGAGTGCATAATATATAGTAGTGCGTGACTCGTGTACGCTTGCATACGTAAAATGACCTTAAGTCTGGATCAGGCCCATTGTCTGATGCTGTTTGTGTGCTATCTTCCCACATTGTAAGTGACTTCTTGTATCTTTTTGTGTGAATGCATTAAAATTGTTTGTTTCTAAAAGGAGGTAGATCGAATTATAACGCAAATGATGAGAGTAGCCGAATACTTGGACTGGGATATCACTGAACTTAAACCGGTGAGTAACGTTGTCCTATTACTCCTATCGCAGTATTGAGAAGCTACAGATCCTGAACTCCTTTCTGTGCTGATGTCAGAGTTGATTTTAGCACCTGCTTAAGATGTCTGCAAGTACAGTATTACAAATAGGTGTCTTTTAATAAATGTATTGGTTTAACTTCTAATCAAATAAAAATAATGATTGACCCTTTAGATGCTTACTGTATATAGTTTCACAACACTTGTCTGTATAGCTGTCTTGCTGTGCTGTTGTAGCTTATCCATGTGCTATTATAGCAATGCCTTTTAAAACTTGCCTCTTGTTAGTGTGGGTTATGTGTCAATAGTTTTATTCTTGGACTCCTGCTTTGCAGATGCTGGAAGAGATGATGAGACAAGTAGACTATGATGGAAACGGGACTGTCTCCTATGAAGAATGGCTGAAAGGAGGACTCACCACAGTGCCCCTATTGGTGCTATTAGGAATGGAAGCTGTGAGTATAATCTGGGTTATTGATGCAGGCTAAATATAGTAAGGATAAAGATGGCTCCAATAATGGCTAAGATCAGTAAGTCCCATTTATACTCATGTGTATGTATATTGTATACATAGAATTACAGAATTTTGAACAAATTTTATTTAATCTTACCAGAATATAAAAGATGATGGACAGCATTTGTGGCGCCTTAAGCATTTTAACCGCCCTGTGTACTGTAATGTCTGTGAAGCGCTGCTCTTTGGGGTCAGGAAGCAAGGCTTGTGCTGCACATGTAAGTAAACAAAGCCTTCTATTGTCTCTCTATATGCACTGCGCTTACTACTGTGCATCCTTCTGTTGTTATAGTTACAGACATAATCACTCCTTGGCATTGGAATTCTTGAATTGGAGTGTTAGATACATTTGCAAGTAGAAATAACAAGACATTACAAGGTGATTGCTGTAATAGTTCATAGGAATGGCAGATTGCTTTGATGCTCTAAAGGCCCTTTTGTTACCTGATTCATTTGGCAGATGAAGTATCTTTAGTTCTGCATGACAGAGTCACTTTTATTCAGGTACTGGCTGCTAGTGAGGATGGAAGACAATGGCCTGCTTGTATTTGTTACAAGTAACTGTGTTTCCGAACCTGCCCATTAGAATTTAACCGTAACCTTTTCAATGATCACAGTCATTTTGGGTCATACAAGCTGTGCTATCGTGAATGTTTGCAGCACCCTCCCACCTTTAATTGCCATTTATATCTTTTTAGTTGATGAATTACTCTTTGCCATTATATATTACTGGATCCATACATGTGTGAGTGTATAGGCCACATTTCTAGTAGGCATCTGGATCCAGACTAGGGGGAGGAGGAATGTATGCAGATAGCACAGAGTGGTTGGGCTAAGCACCCTCCATACTATCCAAGCTTTTGATGCATCCTCATTTTATGTGAGGACACACTGGAAATCATATGCTAAGGTTCTGCTCGTAGAATTCCTTGCGAGCAAAGAGAAGCTGGATCCAGCCTTCTCCCCTCACTCACAAAGAATTCTCCAAGGTAGATTGAGTAGCGTGGTCTAAAGATATGGGGCCGTATTCACAGAAGCATGTGTATAAAGAACGCAAATACACGTACGTACGTGGCAAGGCAACACCCATGACACTCACACGGACGTTTTTTTGGTGACTTACGCGTCTATAGGGCAACCTTAACTCTACATGTGTAGTCACGTGCGTATTTTCCTTCCGTACATGTATACATGACTAACTGCACCCATATTAGTCCATTTAAATGCCTCCCCTCCACCCACTTTCACTAAACTACACACGTACGGAATTCAACCACGCCCCTCCGGGCGTAATGGACTTCTGTGCCAAAAGCCTATGTAGCTTGCGTAAAAAAGGATACTACGCATGCGCAGTTCAACTGTACCTAAAAATACGCACGTAAAAAGTAGCAAAATCGGATCTGAATACGGCCCATAATCACTAAACAGGGACTAATGTGCACTTCATTAGGGACAATGACAATTATAGGCAAGGAGTTTCATATTTCCCAAGAGTCCAAAGCTGTTTTATTAATAAAGACAGATATATTGATGCTGTCACCATTCTAGTTTTTCTTTTGCCACAAGAAAAGGTTTGTGGAGCTGCCTGCACTTTATTGGATGCACATTGTAAATCAGTTGTACATAATATATACTTTTCTCTGCAGTCTGTAAGTTCACCGTGCATGAACGCTGTGCTCGGAAAGCGCCAAGTAATTGCATCAGCACCTATGCCAAGTCCCGCAAGGATGCCAGTGTAAGTATAATGAAACCATTCCAGTGTCACACAATATAGGCCAGATTTTCAATATCCATGTGCAGATCTTATGGATCCGCTGGCGTTGGGCTGGACTGTCTGACATCTTTATGTTCTCGGTGTAACCACTTGCAGGGACAGACCTCCGACAGCCAGGGGTACCTGAACTTTACTGTCTAAATCACACACAAAGGAGCACCTCCAGAGGTGCATGCAGATTAGCACGATCACACACAGCGGCGACTCTGCAAGTGCTACACACACATACAGGCACAAAGCAACCGAGCTCAATACCTTGCGCAACTGCAGGGTAGTACACTGTAATGTAAATGTAAAAAGAGGTGTTATATATATATATATATATATATACACAAATAGAACAGGGTTTGCTCCATAGTGTAATACCATCTTTTATTAAAATGCAGTCGCCAGCGCTTTAGGAATATGGCGCACAGGAGTCAGTCTTTATAATCAGCATATAAAAATACAGCAGTGTATCCACAGAGCAGATAGGAGCATATACACTACCATTCAAAAGTTTGGGGTCACTTAGAAATGTCCTTATTTTTGAAAGAAAAACACTTTTTTTCAATGAAGATAACATTAAATTAATCAGAAATACACTCTATACATGGTTAATGTGGTAAATGACCATACTAGCTGCAAATGTCTGGTTTTCAAATGAATATCTACACAGCTGTATAGAGGCCCATTTCCAGCAACCATCACTCCAGTGTTCTAATGGTACATTGTGTTTGCTAATCGCATTAGAAGACTAATGGATGATTAGAAAACACTTGTGCAATTATGTTAGCACAGCTGAAAACGGGTTTGCTCGTTGGAGAAGCTATAAAACTGGCCTTCCTTTGAGCTAGTTGAGTATCTGGAGCATCACCTTTGTGGGTTCGATTATACTCTCAAAATGACCAGATAAAGAGAACTTTCTTGTGAAACTCTTAAAAATGAAGGCTGTTCCATGCGAGAAATTGGCAAGAAACTGAACATTTCCTACAACGGTGTGTGCTACTCCCTTCAGAGAACAGCACAAACAGACTCTAACCGAAGTAAAGAGAGAAGTGGGAGGCCCCGGTGCACAACTGAGCAAGAAGACAAGTACATTAGAGTCTCTAGTTTGAGAAATAGAAGACTCACAGGTCCTCAACTGGCAGCTTCATTAAATGGTACCCGCAAAACGCCAGTGTCATTGTCTACAGTGAAGAGGCGACTCCGGGTTGCTGGCCTTCTAGGCAGAGTGGCAAAGAAAAAGCCATATCTGAGACTGTCCAATAAAATGAAAAGATTAAATGGGCAAAAGAACACAGACATAGGACAGAGGAAGATTGGAAAAAAGTGTTATGGACAGACAAATCGAAGTTTTAGTTATTTGGAACACACAGAAGAACATTTGTGAGACGCAGAACAAGTGAAAAAATGCTGGAAAAGTGCCTGACGCCATCTGTCAAGCCTGGTGGAGGTAATGTGATGGCCTGGGGCTGCTTTGGTGCTGGTAAAGTGGGAGATTTGTACAAGGTAAAAGGGATTTTGAATAAGGAAAGCTATCACTCCATTTTGCAATGCCATGCCATACCCTGTGGA
>WWET01000292.1:705975-725444 GCA_011038615.1 Limnodynastes dumerilii
TAGGTAGGACCCCAGCCGCCATCTTGAATGTGGCAAGAACTTCAGTGTGGGCAGGAGGAGAGGGCGGGCGGAGAAACGCAGCAGGTCCCGATACTGGGATCTTCCTGCTGCCGCTAAAGGTAAGTAAAAGGGGGAAGGGGGGAATGTGTGTGTGGGTTTTTAAAAAAAAGTTTTTTCTGCAGCTCACCCTTTTGCGCTCAGCCCGTCCCAATTTTCCAACCACATGTACGCTACACATTTCTGCATTCTGATTTTTGTGTGCCTTTGGATAATTCCGATTAAGAAATTAAGAAATAAACATACACTGTACAAAGTTATGATTGTGGTATGATCCTGGATAGCAGCCCGGACTGCTGTGGTGGTGCCAGGGCAGCAACTAGGGGTGTTCAATAGGGGCGACCACCCAGAGCGCAAATCTTAAGGGGGCACCAGTAAGTTAGTATTTATAGTTAAACTGGCTTGGAATTCAATGTCAGGGGGCACCATTTCTCCGTCTTACCTCTAGCGCTAACATTTCCAGCTACGGCTCTGGGTGGTACAAACTGAGGTCTGAATCCAAGAGATTTGCTTGGTAGGAGATGAATTTCAGAGTGTCTGTTAGTCACTCTCTGATGTTGGTGTTGAGACCTGCTCTTTATTAAAGTAATCGAGAGTTACTAGCCAGCGATGATGCTGAGATGGAAAAAGTCCTTTCTGTAATAAAAAAAAGAGATTTTGTAATTTCAAGACTGAAACTATTAAAATATATTTCAATACAATTATAAATAAAAATTTTATTGTTAATGGTTCCATTAGAAATGTGAAAGCATCAAGCCATCTAACAATAATTGCATTCTTTGGGGGGGTATTCAGAAGTTCGATTCTCAGTATTGTCATCTTTTAAGCAGCCCAGTGATTGATTACCTGACACAGGGAATCTTCTTGTTCTGGCACTATACTTGGCCATAAAAAGAACTGAGGGCATGAAAGTGGGGGCATTTAATAAACTGAGGGCAGGAATATGAATGACTTTTTGTACTATAGTGGGGCAATTATATTTATTCATAACTTTAAGGGGGGGCTATTGGGAATGAATACTTTGTTGAAATAGGGTGATTCGCTATAAGTACCGATTCTCAATAGTAAACATTGGAATGTAAATCATTTCGATACTGATACATCCACAATTTGGCTGTTAGTGTATTAGTGTCAAAATAGGGCCTTTCTAACTGGCTATTGCATCCCTCAGAGACAGAGGTGTTGACCCAGGAAACTAGCATAGATAAATCAGGGGGCACAAATGGTAATGTAAAGCAATGTACACAAAATGGAAATTGCTCAGATCGATTTATAGGTAAATGCATACAGGTGCATGAAAGGCAGGGGTAATCTGCTAGGTATAAATAAACCACCAGCCATCACCAAGGGCTTTCTGCTTATGGTGGTCCTAACACTAACAATGAGAGTCCCAATGCTGAATCATATAGATGTATGTTTTTAATTTGAGAGCTTATATACATCAGGAGGCACCTTTTAAAGCCTACAAAATAGCTGCTGTGGAACAATACCCCTCTGAGCTGCTGCTCCCAGACATGTTTCCAAACAGTATACACACAAAATGGAAGTTGTTCAAATCAATTTATATGTAAATGCACACAAATGCATGAAAGGCAGGGGTAACCTGCTAGCAACAGAAACAAAGGAAGGAAAATGCCCCAGCAACACTGCCATTAACCAGTAACAGACTATACCGTTCTATCTGTAAAATAAAATACAGAAATGTCTATTACACATATCTGCAAATAAATGATAAGCCACCAGCCACCGCCAAGGCTTTCTACCCATAGTGGTCATAACTCTAACAATGAGAGTCCCAATGTTGCGTCATATATATATATATGTTTTTAAATTGAGAGTCAAACTTACCTCAGGAGACACCCCTTAAAGCCTCCAAAATGGCTGCTGTGGAACAGCTCCCCCTCTCAGCTGCTGCTTCCAGACAAGCCCACAAACAGTACAAACACAAAATGGAAGTTGCTCAATCTAGTTATAGGTAAATGCAAACAGGCATGAAAGGCATGGATTAATCTGCTATCCACAGAAACAAAGAAAAAAATTGCCTCAGCAACACTGCCATAAACCAGTAACAGACTATACCGTTCTATCTGTAAAATAAAACACAGAAATGTCCGTTACACATATTTGCGCAAATATATGATAAGCCACCAGCCACCGTCAAGGCCTTTCTGCATATGTTGGTCCTAACTCTAACAATGAGAGTCCCACCTTAAAGGCACACCTTAAAGCCTCCAAAATAGCTGCTGCAGACTACACAAAATGGAAGTTGCTCAGATTAAATATATGCAATATACAGCATATTAATATATAATAATAGTAAATAAATAAATAAATAAATAAATAAACAAATAAAACCCCAAAACAGTAATGGGCATCCTTTTCCCCTAAACTATGTTAACAAGGGGTGTATCTAGGTAAGCAGGCAAATTAGGCACTGGCAGCTCTCATAACTTAGCTTTACAGTCATTATGCTCTTGTGTGCTGTTTGTCAGGAAGAGGCGGTGGGGGACACTGGGCTCTACTGTACAGTGTATCTTCTTTTATATGACAGAAAATAAGTGTTGCAGATATCCCTCCTCCCTTCACTTGATAGGCTGCTGACTGCAGCGAAAGCATTGGCAGCTGAAAAGTGATGTAGATTCTTTGTGCCGACACAACTTTCCATTCTACAGTATATTCTGCCAGGCAGCAGAGCAGCATAAGAAAGCCTTTACATCACAACTGGGAAACTGTGGCCAATGTGTCATCCTGTGTCATCTTGGCCAATGGTTAGTTACGCCCCTCGGGTTAACCATCCACTGTACTAAATGCATAATGCTGACTAGCAGTGGTAAAGTCTGGGGTATGATCATGGGGGAGTTAACCAGATTTCACAGCTACTAATACTAGGCATTTGGCAGCCAAGGCTTGTGGTACCATAGAAGGGAAACCTGTAGTGTGGGCCTTTCAGTATCGTACACAGGGCCATATTCAGGGGTGTGCGAGGGGGCAGTATTTCAGGGTACAAAGCAAAAGGAGGTGTAAGTATTTAAGGTTCATTTGAATATCAGTTTAGGATTAGGTGGCATCAGATTCAATAGATTCTTTAGGAGTTATTCACTTATGTAGTTAACAATAAGGTGTTAGATACTTGATTGTATGTATCAGCAAATGCAAACTGATAAAACTATATATAAAAATATGGAGGGGGACAGGCGCTATATTGTCCTCTGATATGATGTTGGTAATAAGCATATATATTGTGACTTCTATTATAAACCACTGGTAGTTATAAGTCCACTTAGTATTGATGCCTTCTCCGTAAAGAGGCTCCAAAAAGCAGGGAACAATGAAAAAATGGAAAAGGTAAAATAATAATAGTTTTAATTCACAAAACTTCAATAAAAGACTTCAATATGCAAGACTTCAATATAAAAGACATGCCACATAAAAAACAATGAATCAATAGATCAATAGACGGATGCAGTACCCGGGAAGTGAGTCCTAACAGGGCAGTTTGCAGAGATGTGCCTGGCTGATGGTAAGTGTCCCGGGATGCCTCGGCTATAGCTCGCTGTCCTCCCCGTCTGGTCCCGTCTCTCCGTGGTCTGCCGTCACACGCTGCTCCTTCTGGAATATGTAAAAAATAAATATTCCCTAACAAACAATGTTCTCTAAATGTGTGCACTTACCTCCGGTGGTCATCTCTCCTAATCTAAGTGTAATGTCTGCAGTGTATCGTGTGTAATAAAATTAATAAAAGGTTTGTGCACTCACCGTTTGATGTCAGCATCTTGGGAAGCCTTCATTTGTTCATTGTAGGATGTCTTCTTCTGTGTTCATCTTCATTGGAGTATCTGGTCCGGTTCTGTGGATCTTCTCCTGTTGCCACGACGCTGGAAACGTCCTTCTCTTCATCCGGGCTGCTCCTTATGATGATAAGGTCACTAGGGGGCAGTGTTTTTTATAGAAGAGATGACATCAGAAACAGTAGAGATGACTGACGTCATCTCTTCTATAAAAACACTGCCCCCTAGTGACCTATTCGTTATTAGAAGCAGCCCGGATGAAGAGAAGGACGTTTTATTAATTTTATTACACACGATACACTGCACACATTACAGTTAGATTAGGAGAAACGACCACCGGAGGTAAGTGCACACATTTGGGGAACATTGTTAGTTAGGGAATATTTATTTTTTACATGCATACTTTATTAAATGATTTAAGGGGTTAATGTATGTTTTGTGCTTTGTGGGTTTTTTTTTCACACACTACACGCAGCGCTGCATGGTTAGAAGTCTTACCATGTTGTGCTGATAGAACTACAAGGGTCAGCTTTGCTGATCCTTGTAGTTCGATCAGTACAGCATGGCTAAGGCTTTCAGCCATGCAGCACTTAGATTTTTTTCCAATCTCACGCGATTTTCTGCGATTTGTTAAAGGGCTAATTGCAGTGGTTTTCTATTGAAAAACACAGAGATTTAGCCCTTTAAAAATCGCAAAACATTGCCTGAGATTGGAAAAATCGCGGCCAAATCGCATTTTAATGAATTAGGAATTTTTTTTTTAAAAATCGCGGAAATGGGCTACGATTTGAAATCACAGCTCAAAATCATTTTTAATGAATGAGGCCCTAAGACACTGAGCTCCCTGGATCACTTATTCGCTCTTCTTGCTGTCTGTTGAGTGAGTGAATGAGTCAGAGCAACCTCAGACAGGATCTCCCAGACAGCCTCCACAGCCTCGAGGAGCAGGGGAAAGTGAAAATGAAGAGGAGCCTGAACTGGAGCAGAGAAGAGAGAATAGGAAAAAAAGCAACTGCAAAGTCAAGGTAAGTTATAAATAAGTTCAACAGTTCAGAATATATGGTGTAATAAGTCTGTAATACAGTCACAGTAATAATTGTATTGCTTGAGAACAGATCTATGGTTAATGATTGCTGTGATTCCTCTTAGGATCCCTGTATTGACAGCAGTGTGACATCTATTTCTGGTAGCTTTATTAGGGACAGTGTTTTACTATTTATCTTTTCTTGGTAAGTAATCACTACTGCACCTTTGTATCCTGCTACAAATGTTATCTCTTTTTAGACTTTGTAATCTTTACTGTGACAGTGATACTGCAAGGAATACCGCATAGGAGCTCCTTCCTGTGACACTAGCATCACTAGAAAGGAGGAGAAGGTGCAGCAGCGTGCCGCGGAGGGAGGACTTCTAAAGGTAAGTGAAATGAATAAATACTAACAGGATGGAGTGGTTACACATGGGTAATACGGGGGGGGTGCTGGTGAGAAATGATGGGAAACTGGAGGGGCTGGAGAGACATGATAGGGAACTGGGTGGCTGGAGAGACATGATAGGAAACTGGAGGGACATGCTGTGGAATACTGGGGGACTGGAAACACATAGTGGGGAGCTGGAGTGATGGTAAGGAACTGGGGGGGCTGGAGAGACATGATAGGGAACTGGGGGGGCTGGAGAGACATGATAGGGAACTGGGGAGCTGGTGAGACATGATGGGGAGCTGGAAGGACATGCTGTGGAATACTGGGGGGCTGGTAGGACATAATTGGGGGCTGGAGAGACATGATAAGGAACTAGGGAGCTGGAGAGATATGTTGTGCAATACTGGGGGGCTGGAAAGACATACTGGGGATCTGTGGCACTGGAGACATATGGTTGGGGGCTGGAGACACGTGATGGGGGCCTGGAGTGACATGATTTGGGAATACTGGGGGGCTGGAGACACATTATAGGGACACTGGGAGCTGGACAAATGGGGGGGCTGGAGTGACATGATTTGTGAATACTGGGGCGCTGGAGACATATAGGGACACTGGGAGCTAGAGAGACATGATGGGGGGCTGGAGTGACATGATTTGGTAATACTGGGGGACATTTTTATTCCTCTGAATGGGTGATCAGGGGCCCCTGTGCATTGCTTTGCCCAGGGCCTACAATTCTGTTAAGATGGCCCTGCACCAAAGTGGCCACCACCCGAAACATACAGCATCCTATTTACCACCACTCAATACATATAGCATCCTAGTAACCACTATACAATGTATACAGTAGTGCAGTGACCACCACCTGATACACAGAGCATCCTAGTGATCACCAACATCATACAACATTCTAATGATCTCTGTTCTATACAGACATTATTTTAGCAACCACTACCTATGGCAGTCAACATCCTAGTCTTCCTCAAATAAAACAGGAGCTGCTGAGTGGCCTCCAAAGGCCACCAGCTTACTGGGAAACTTCCCTGTAAGTCCTATGGCCAATCCACCCCTGTATGGGAAGAATTTTCATAGGGTAAAAGCAGTACTCTCAATTTGCTCATTTGAAAGCTGTAACCCATTGACCTTTACTAGATGATTAATCTTTGTAATAATATTTTGGACAACAAAATTAAAGTATTTTAAAGGTCTGTTTGTATTCCAAAATAAAATGGGTATTTGGGGCAGCATTTTCTTATACTACAAATAAGAGGATGTTAATGCTATGTGGACAGGGTCCAGATTTATGAAAGGTGGATGTTTTCCATGCACATTTGTTACAGTGCATGAGCATGTTGCAGACTTGCAGCATGGATCTGGATTCTCAGGATCCAGGCCTCCATGCTGGAAGCCTTTCAGTCAGCAGGATGGGAAGGGGCTCGTTATGTATGACACGTATGCATGGTGGGAGGGGGGAGGTATGTTAATTGTACAGTAAGCCCTTATGGACAATCCTCATTACAGCAACGTTCCCGTTTTCTGTGGGAATTGCATACATTTTAGGTAGGTTTTTGGTGGTCCTCCCTCACACACACAGAGGAAGAATACCACAACTATCCAGCACTGGAACTCTGCTGCTGCAGTGGCAAACTTCTGGCTCCAGCTTAGTATTATTATTTTAAAAGAGTAAAAATATATTTGTCAAATTTCATAAAATGTACCTGTAGTGCAAATTCAATGTATCACAATATATTTCCTATTCTTAAAACCCTTTAAAGTAATTCTTTGTTAATGAACAGGGCATGTGAAAATATATAATCCATATGTTCAGTCATTCTTGCAAAATATATTTCTTTCCAATAAGCAAAATGTATCTTGACATTCAGGATTCAGGATGGTTACACAGACCTTCCAATACTTCTGTTTATTAATCCTCTGCTAACAAATGAATGATACTTTTTTCCCTTATTTTTAAATTTAAAGTTTATTTTGCTGTTCAATTGGTACAGAGAAATTAATAAAACCAATAACAACATTTTAATTGTCACTGATTTAATTGTATAGAGCTTCAATAAAAACATATTTTATAAATCTACATAAAATGCAATATATATTTTTTAATTTATGTATTAATAATTTTTTAGATTTCCCCAATTTTACAAATGTTTTCAATTTTAAACTATTTTATTTTAATCTGATCCCACACTGATCTTGTTACATTGATGAAACATTTCTAGAGGACACTGACTGCACTACTGACAGCATCCTTGAAAAGTTCAACTACACATAAACAATGCACCATGTGGATCCCAAAGTTTCAACTTGTTAACTATGTTTTTATTGCTCTTAGCAAAGGTGAAGGTTAGTTTATGACTGTGCAGATGATGGCTCCACATTTGGTGGTGTCTACAATTTCCCTTGAGGTCTTATATTGCTTCTTGAAATATACTTTACATTTCTTCATGGTATCTCTCTGTGCTGTTAGCACTTTGCCATCTGCTGCCCTGATGTGATTTCAGCAGGGAACAAGCCCATGGCAAGATAGCATGGTGACATAGCAAAGTAGCTAACCTATTTTTATACCATGCTCTGACAAAGGACTTTTGTATTTGTTAAGAGATTTCAGTTTAGAATGACAACACGCATAGCCTACTACCTTCATTTCAACATGATTTATATATTTTTGAAAATTAATGGCACTCTTGGTTAAAACAAAACAAAAAGGCTTTAATTCTGAAATATATCTTAAATAAAATGTAATGAGTGATGCTAATCATGTCATCTTATTTTTGAGCACATTAGGGTTCAAAAAAGATTGACTCACATGGAATCATACACTAATTCACAACTCTTCTGGAATGCTCTGGACACTCTTAAATTTCAAGCAGTGTTCACAGATTCCAGTAAGAGCAGGTTACCCTCCAGCAAGTTTCCAGCGGCAGGGCCGTAACTAGGGGTGTGCAATGGGCCAGTTGCATAGGGCTCAAATTCAAAGTGGGGTGCCAAAAAGTTCATATTTAAGGTTAAAACCGGTTATCAATTAAAGGTTTGGGGGTGCCATTTTTCTTTTTTGCCCCATGCACTAAAATTTCTAGTTATGGCTCTGTCCAGCGACACATCCCAAATCACTGCATCATCAAGCCCTGTAATGTAGTGTGCTTGATTGCATTATTCAGTGTTTGCCACAAGCTTCATAATGCTGAGCATCACAACAATGAGCAATGGAGACGGTGGTGCTTGATGCCACAATAACTTGCATTAATCCTCCTGGAGCCTGTCAGCTGGACCTCAGTGGGGAGAATAGAAATGTTGGTAAATATGAACTATACATATTTATTTATAGGTATCTAGAAATCTTACTCTCAAAACTACTTGTATCTTTTAGCTGATTATCATGAACTAAAAGCTTCTTTCATCCATTATATATAATTGTACAGTGTATATACAGCCATAGCCAAAAGTTTTGAGAATGATACAAATATTAATTGTCACAAAGTCTGCTGCCTCAGTTTTTATACTAACAATTTGCATATACCCCAGAATGTCATGAAGAGTGATCAGATGAATTGCAATTCATTGCAAAGTCCCTCTTTGCCATGACAATGAACTTAATCCCAAAAACATTTCCACTGCATTTCCACTGCACTCATTTCATGAGATTTATTCCCGGACTAGACCTTATCTGTATGGAGTTTGTATGTTCTCCCCATGTCTGAATAGGTTTCCTCCGGGTCCTCCAGTTTCCTCCCACACTCCAAAAATGTGCTGGTAGGTTAATTGGCTGCTGAATAAATTAACCCTAGTCTGTGTGTGTGTGTGTGTGTGTGTGTCTGTGTTAGGGAACTTAGAATATAGCTTCTATGGGGCAATGACTGCTGTGAATGTGAAATAGTCTCTGTAAACCTTACATAATCTGATGGCGTTATATAAAAACCTGTTAATAAATAAATAAATAGTTATGAACTAGTAGCCTGCAGTAGTGGCACCAGTGTACATAAATTAATAGTAGGTACATAATAATGACAGCTTTAGCCATTCCAAATTGTCAATTCAAGGCCAGTGCTTTAAAAAAAAATAACAGACATATTTAAACCTGAGCCACAGTCATATAAAGAAACCCTGTTTCTTCAGAGCGCCAGAACCAAAACTGGGGACTGCCACCCCTGTGTAAAAGATAAGAAAGGTGCAATATGGAACTTCGCTAGAAGAAATCAGAAAAAAAGCACAGTAACAACCTCGGCAGTAAAAAAAAGTTTTGACAAGTTTAATAACAAGAATATTTAAAAATCTATTAAAATTTCATAAATCCATACCAACATAAAAAAACATGATTAATTGCTCTCTGGTCTTATATTAAATATGAAATGGAATAATTGAGTATAGTCACCGAACTACAATGACAGTTCTAATTCACAGCCCAAGAATTGCCTACAGATTTGTTATATGCAATAAATCTGATAATGGGTTACACTTTCTGCCAAATATATGAATGGTGAGAGCTGAGAGACTCAGTGTCTTTATTAACAACTTGCAAGTACTCTACACTGCAGGCTAAAAGCCTAATAAATGTCACCAGAGAAATGCAAACTGGCTTTTTCTGATGAGGTCTTGTGTCTTAAAGATCTTTCCTTGCAAAGACTCTTCCCACACATCTGCTCTTTTGCATTTCTACTGGTATTTTTATCCAGAACTCAGAAGTTTAGATACTCCAGGGTTTGGTGCAGTGGAATCCCTGGCACCTGTTGCTATACAGCCAAGACTCATCCATGTAAGGTCGGTGAGTTTTTTTGGTGGCATTTATTATGCTTTTTACCTGCAGTGTGGAGTACTTGTAAGTTGTTAATAAAGACACTAGTCTCTCAGCTCTCACCATTTATATATGTGGCAGAAAGTGTGATCCATTATCGGACTTATTGCATATAACAGATCGGATTCGGGTTGAACAGATGAATGCCTCGGTTCTTCCCACCAAACTTGGGTTTGAAAGCCAACCAAATCTATGTCAGATGTTGCAGTTGGGTTTCTTTCACCACTGCGAACAGCCATTTTTGATTTACCCACAGCTGACATCTAATTGTTGGCTGTGTGTATTTTGGAAACGACTGCATTGCGAGAATTATGCTGCAAAAAGCCACTGGACTTGACACTTTCCGTAGCTACTGAAGCTACAGGTTAGTGCAGGGAAGGGGATGTAGTGTGGAAGGGTAGATTTTGGGTTAGGCTGCGATGGGGGGGTGGATGGAAGAAGGAGATACTGAGGGTTAGGCTGCAGGGAGTGGATTTAGCCTAGAAGGTGAGACTTAGGGTTAGGCTGTGAAGAAGGTCGTCATAGGGTTAGGCTGTGGGGAAGGGAGACTTAGGTTTAGGCTGAGGGGAGGGAAGTCTTAGGGTTAGGCTGTGGCGAAGGGTGGGTCAGGGTTAGGGTAATGGAAGGAAAGGGGTTAGAGTAAGAATTAGTATAAGGGTTGGCGTAGGGGAAATAGAAAGCATTGCTTACCTGTCTGCAGTGGGGCAGGAAGTTTCTTAGTATATCCATCTTCAGAAATGCGGTCTTGAAAATGACCCATTTGAAAAGGGGCCATTCTCAGCAATGACCCACACCTGTTGCAGTTCTGGATTCTGCAGAAGTATACCTTGGCAGCTATTCTGTGAGCACTGTTCTCCAGTGTTTTGGAGGCTATATAAGGCATTCCCTTATTGTTTTAAAGCCATTTTAGATAGGAGAATGGAGGGAAACATTTTTAACTGTGCTGTCTATGATTAGCAAAACTTGATAGACAAAACGTCAGACTGAGCTAGTGATACTACTATCCAATTTTGTGGTGTAGTATCATTTATCTGCTCTTGTACAAAATAAAAACCAACAGCCCTTATTAGGGCTTTCTTTTATTATTTAATAATATAAAATATAATAAGTGCACTGCATAATGCATTGGAGGTGGTACATTTTGTAGAGTGTACACAGCATAAAATTTTATTAAATTGTGAATTAATATTAATTTCTGTTCTACTACTACAGTCCTTTAGTTGCACAGTAAAAAAAAAACCTATTAAGGGTTGTCAATTTTTTTGTAATTTGTCACAAAATTTAAATCTGTTCTGGTTTCAAGACTGAAAAATTAGTTGGGGCAGAATGCACATTATTTTGTGGGTTTGAGTGGTGGTACTGTACACAGCGTACATTATTTATTTGTAATCATTTGATTAACTGTTTGAAAGCAGAATATTTCATAGCCAGTCACTAATAGTGTGACGTGTCATTTGTACATTTAGAATGTGTCACATGTATTTGGAGTGTTTGGAGGAGGCGGTAAATTAATATGACTGTGTGTCATATTGTGTCATATTGAAGTCCCCAAAACATATCAGGGATGAAGAGGGAACTAAGGATACAAATTTCAAATGTCTAAGAATTTCAGATGAGAAGGGGGTAGGGGAATATAAATAGCTGCAATAATCATTGGAGGTGAGTAAAAGAAAGCATGAAAGAAAATGAACCGTCCAAGGAATAGTTTTTTGACCCATTCAATGCGGTTTTGAACCCATTAGCACAGAGAACCCTCCAGGATGGAATAGGGAGCATGGAACATTAGGCTCCCCCATGGATGTTTATGGGACAATAACCTTTTTCCAACCAAGTGGGTTTCTAACAAGCAAACAGTGTTAGGACTGTAGGGCTTAACCAGCTATAAAACAAGAAATTGCATAATCCTGTCATTTAGACCCCTGACTTTAGGGCTTGAAGTGAGGGGGTATATGGGGGTATGTCATACTGTCACTTCTCCCACTGATTTAATAGAAAAGCAATAAATCATCATTCACTTCTAAATGTCCATACCGCCCCTTCTAAATGTCCATACTGCCAATACTTTCAAATTTCCACTTTGACCACTGCCTGATATTCCAATTTAACAGAGAGAGAGAGAGTAGGGTATTAACTGAATTACCCTGTGCTATAGGGGCATATATGATATGAAAACAGGAAATTGCATATTATCACAAAATTGTTGATTGCAAAGATATAAACAGGAACCTTGCATTTTGTAAAGGAACATAGATTTGATGCAGAAATAGTGCTGACTTTTTAATTTAAACAAAGCAAAAACTAACATAATCCCAATCCCATAACTCACCCCAAAAGTTTCCTTCCCATATACATTTCCCAAACTAATGTATAAATATCCCCCAAAACCCAGAAACAGCTCAGACATAGTCTAAGCATGGCAACTTGTAAACCTCATCCTAAAACTCTTTCGGGTACTAAAAACTCTCTAACCTGAGGAAGAAATTATTTTTAAACGGCACAGCATAGAAGCAACAAAAAAACCAGCATTGCAAATTCATCAATTCCAAAAAGACTATTGTATAAATTAAGGACAGTCTAAACAACCAGAGTCCAATAACATGTAGGTGAAACATACAAGAGTAATCCACATAAGGAATAGATGGAGACCGTTACTCCCTCACGTTGTCAAGTTGGTGAGGTTCCAGATTATTTGGTTATTAAAGGTGTGTGGGACCTTCAGTTGGGCCAACCAGAGAACCGCATCACGATCCATGAAGTGTAACATTTTGGCCATTAGGGTGTGTAGAGGGGCCCCACAAGGGGGACTCTGGCCCGGCCTCCGATGGGCCCTCTCAGTAGAAAATTCAGAGTAAATTCAGTTCTGGCGAATCCAGGATTTCAAAGATTGGATCCTTAAGATTATTCAGGAAAACCAACAAACATATTATTCATCTGCAGTTGACCCTCCATATCACTCATTTTGGTACGGTAAGAAGACATCTGTTGTTGGAGATCGCATCTTCCAGGATAGACACTCTGGCTTCCACTTCTCCCACTTTTTCACAGATTTATTGTACATTCTGATGCAAGACAGAGGTGCTGGTTTTAACTGTGCCAATTTGCTCTAGGGTACGCTGCTCAGATGCACTGATTGCCTCAAGGAGTTGTGCCCTAGTGATGTCAAATTTGATTGAAGGGGAGCCAGGTTCAGATGACAAGTGGTCTTGTTCTTGAGAAGTAGAAGGAGGGGTGGGCAGCTTGTTTCTCTGATGTGCAAACTGTCTGAGCTTTGTGGCAGCTGCAGATTGTGATATTTTCCCCATTTGTGAAATACAGGTATGGTAATATGCAGATAGATGAAAAGGTAGCAATATAGAAGGATAGTATCCAAATGGAATCATAAATCAAGTGGTACTTGCAGGTGTACTAGAAGTAGTGCAGTAACAGAAAAAACTTAGCACCAGCCAGGCACTGTTGCAACTTAAATGCCAGAGGAGAAAGTATGCATGCAGCCAGGAAAAGAAAATGGCATCTCCCTCGTAGCTAATGGCGGGAGAACACAGTGCAGAGGATGCTAAGACTGTTTCTTTAGATAGGGCGCTCAGGAACTGTTTAATCAGCCTCCCCTCACCTCCTCTGAACAGCTTGTGGGACCCCCCTGACAATTATTGCTGCTTTGGATTAGGGCACCAGCCTCTGACACAAATAGAAAGAACGTTGGGACACTGTGCCTCCAGTAACAGTCCCGCCACGTTCAGCCTGCACCCAAATCGTGAACTGCTGCACCTGAACTCTGGACACAGTTGAAGAGGGAGTGAGCCAGAGGGTGAGGTGAGTATTTCACTGTCAAAGAGCACCCACAGGATAGATAAAAAGGATTTGCAGCCCAGAGCTATTGTACACCGCTGCTACTCCCTTGCCACTCAAGCCACGCCCTAATATCACTGTGTGTACTGTAGATTTTGTATATATTACTTTTGTACAAAGCATATAGTTATCATTTATACTTAATAATTTGATTAATAACTGTTTGAAAGCAGAATTGTGTGATGTGACACATGCCCCATTTAGAACATGTCACTTTATTAGGGGGTGAATGTTCATCACAGGGGATTAAGAAGACTCGCTGTTTCAAATGACAATTGCCTGTTAATCAAGTATGACAGCTGCCAGTGCCACCCTGTTGCAAAATGTATCACTGAAGCCACTTTTGTCTACAGCAACGGGTTTAAGGCTAACTAAGCCAAAATTATTATTTTTATTTCTGTATTATTTTCTTTCCAAAATTATTCTTATGTGGGAGCCCAAACTAACCAAGCACCTCAGCCACAGAAGTATCCCTTTTACTAAAGTGCTTGGTTTGTTAAACTATGCATATCCAAACATAGGGTGAGTGGCTCAAGAACAATTTCTTGTACAACCTTTCTTTATGGGCTTTGCCCACCTTGCTGTATTGGTGAAACTACTACTAGCCCGTTACTCAACCTCTAATCCCTTGTCATGACCTAAGGCTCTCCTGGATTTCCAAGTTGCTAATCAATTCTTCTAATATAACATGGTCTATTTTTTTCCTTATTTTTTGAACATTGAAAACATTGGGCCAGATCCAGACCTAAGTGCAGTAAGTGCAGTTTAAGTAGCGTATTTACACGATTGTAAGTACTATGCACTCACCCGGGTACACTCCTCAGTCACGCATAATTTACTTAATTTACGAGTACCAAACCCTGCCTTAACTTTTCCTTGCGTAAGTACGGTTGCACGTAAGGATTGTTGCACGTAACGGCCTAACCAGGCCCATACTGTTTAATTAAATGCCTCCCTCCTCCTACAAAGCGTATTTCTGACCTTTGTAAGGATTACCCGCCCCTTCATATGTTTTCACGAGGAAGGTACATACAATCAGAGTTATGACACCTAACATCTGCCGCGCGCATGCGCAGTACGTACAAAAAGTTGAAGTTACACAAGCAGCAGGCGGAAATACGCTTTTGTAATGAACTCAGGATCTGGCCCATTGTCTTTAATGTTTATTACTAGACACAGCTTTAAGCCATCCATGATCAACTGGCCAAAACATATACTAGACTAGCTCTTAGCCAAGCATCATGATGTTTGTTTTTAAAAAGTAGATAGTGGAAAATGGATTAAATCACGCATATGGAGTGACTGCTTCAGTGTTCTGTGGTGGCCAATTGGTTTCTTGAAGATGGGAGAACAAGTTTGAAGGAAGAGGGGAAGATTTCACACCCATCAAATGATCAATCATTTTTTATACAGGGGTGCACTAAAAGTTTTTTTCATTTTCTTACTTATTTGATTGGGGTTTTTCATTGCTTCCACTAACTATTATATTAATTTACTTACACTTTTTCTAGTAGTGTTTTTCTTTTTGAATCAATAAAAAATCTTTTATAGGGTCATGTAGTTATTGAACTACCTGTCTGCCACTGCTATGCCACACTATGTTTCATAGCTGTGCTATTTTGTCTACCAGTGTTGGTGCTGCTGATCTGTTTCTTAGTTTAATTGTTGTTGAAAAGAATCTTGTGAGGTGGACCAATTTGACTGGAAATAAATGTTATTGATGATAATAAAAATATAGGAGTAAAAATACCTGAAAATTACATGATTTTAGCTGTTTTGATCAATTGAAAAAAAATACAGATCCAAAAACAAAACAATTGAAGGTGGTTTTACCAAAACCAAATGATATTGAGAACCAATACAAAAACCAAGACCAAAGCATGAGTCAGCACTCATCTTTAGTTTCTACTGCAATTTGTGACTAAGGATTGAAACCAAAGATCAGATTTTGCTGTGTTAGGACTTCTAAATGCAGCATGTGCAGGCTCCTACCTGTATTCACGAATCCGTACGAACACATTGCTAACTACTCCCTTTTCTCTGATGACTTTTGACTCTAATACCTCAAATGTTCCAAATTATGCCAAGGTAAATTGGCAGCAGGATGGACATCTAAATCGGTATGTAGTACAATAGCATGCCTGTATGGTACATTGTAATACTAAACCTTGCCTACCTGTGATTACAAACTGGCCCAGATGCATGTACATGATTAGGGTGCAAAATTGGATGATTTACAACACAACCACATGGAAAAAAGGTGACTGATAGCAATCTGGACCTGGTCCTAAATTACTCATGTCTCTGAATGGATGTCTGTGCAGAATACTTTGTGTGTAAAAAACTAATAAATTAAAACTACTATTTCTCCCATATTTATTAATAATAATAATAATAATAATAATAATAATAATAATAATAATATAATATAATATTTATAATATTTTGGTGTTTAAATAGCACCATTAACAGACATTACTTTTTTGTATACTACATCCTAATTTATGTAAAAGGTGAATATTTCTAAATTGCTAGGATTGCAAAATGCCCTCTTATTGCACATGCATGAGCACTGCAGTACAGATTTCTGGATTCAAAGGGCAAAGATCAGTGGTTAGGAATACGTTGGTGGAGTGGGATAAAGCTGGAAGCAGAAGTCCTTCTTCTCTGTAGGGGGGGGGGGGGACGTATGTAGACAGTAAGGACTGTCTTCAATAGGAAGCAGTTTGCCATTTAAAAGACATAAATACATATAATTTATAACGTACGTTTGTGATGCTTCTCTCTTAACAATTCTCAGCAAAGAATTTATACAAATAAAATCGCGCTGGGAACACTGGTAGGTGTGTAAAAAAAAAGTAATGGTACAAGTGGTTCAAACAATAAATAATTTATTCATATAAACTATGTAGAACAATGTATCATCATTGGAATAGCAACAAACTGTAAATGAATAAAATAAAGAATAGGGTCTTGGGAATATAACTATCGTTCAAGCAAGGGAGTTACAATGGAAGTCTGGATCAAGTCCATTGACTTTAAGAAAATCCAAGTTAGAGTAAAGAAGGCTTTATCTGACAGCTGGTTAAGACAAGCTAACAGCCCAATCTGCAATCAAGGCTGATGTTGCGGTATCCTTGGACCTGTGTTTAGCTAGTTCACTGCTGCAAGCAAATTAACTACTAGAATGTGAACTACATTACAAGGTGATTATTGAAAATTAGAGATGAGTGGTTCGGATTCTGTGAAATCTGACAGATCTGAATTTTGGGGTTCCAAGTCGAAACGACCTTCCTCAATTCCTCCAAACAAATTTGGATCTGTAATCGATGCAAAACACCATTTTACCCAAAAAATTAGATATTTGAATATTTCAAGCCTTGTACTTCCTGCTTCCTGTCTCCAAAACCAAAACATTTCTTTTTTTTTTGACAAAACCAAAACTAAAACACGACCAAGATTTAGAACCAAAGCCAAAACCAGAACATGGGGTCGGCACTCATCTCTATTGAAAATAGATATCTTCGATAGTATTAATGTTGTGAATGACTTTTATAATGTTTTCTATAGTATGAGTCAAAGTGGATTCCAAATGCAACACTGGGAGAGGCAAGTCCATTACACATAGTGGGCCAGATCCTAAACTACGTACGCGAGCGATTTTACTCTTGCTGCTGACGTAAATTTGCCCATTACTATTTACTGCGCATGCGCACGGCAGATGTTATGCCACGTAACTCTGAACGTATGTACCAGCCTAGTATCAACAGAGTAACTACGAATGAAGGGGCATGACAGCCATACGACACCCGTAATTACGTTTTAGAGGCGGGGTGAGGCATTTAAATCACAGTAAAGTATAGGCGTGCTTAGGCACTTACGTACGTGAGGCCGTTACGTACGTCAATAGTTACACTTTGAAAAGTTAAGGTAGGCTTTGGCAAGCGTAAAACAGCCAAAGTACGTACAAGGGAGGGGAGTGCCTAGGGGTGTGCATAGAAAATACGCTAGCATAAATACGCTACGCAATGAATCGTAACAAGCACTTAGGTCTGGATCTACCCCAGAGTGAGTAATAAAAAAGTTGCATAGTGTATTTTTGTGTTACATAACTTGTGATCCCAGAAAGAAAACATATATATGCCTACTTGTTGACCTTCACAAATTTATTGGTGGCCTAGTCTTTGCTGAAAACTGTGAGAACCAACACAAATGCAGATTATAAATGATGTTGTATACAAGCCTTTTAGATGGCATACTGCTTCTAATTGAATTATTGTTAAATACCTTCTTTTGAAGGGCCTTCTCTTATTGACTGCAGCTATATTACACAATTAAATCAATGTATAGATGTGAGATTTTACACACAAAATTTTTGATTACATCACTTAGTACATGCTATAGTTTTGGTTCTAAATTTTTGCTGCTTTTAGTTTTTCTTCAAAAATCTTCAAAGGTTTTAGTTTTGGCTCTGTACCTTTACTTTTAATTTCAAAAAATTTCTAAAATCATGTAATTTTTATGGATATTTGTTCCTAAAGTATTATTAACATGAATAACATTCATTTCCAGTCATTCACAGTTAAATTGGACCACCACACAGCTCACAAGATTAAAGTTAGTCTTCTTATGGCAGATATCACTTTGATAGCAGAGGTTGTGTTGTAAATCTCTTTGGCTACAACTTTCATTCACGAACCACAGTGCCAGATTCCAACAACTCTTCTCTTTATCTTAGTCTTGCCACAGAAGGTATATGTGTACTTTGGCATGTTGGCTGATTTTCGCTTGTTGCCCGATTTGAGCTTGCCATAAAGGGATTTTTTTTATGTTTTGATTAGGCATTAAAAATGCTTCTAGTCTTTTTGTCTAAGATCAACTACAATATACAGTCAGGTCCACAAATATTGGGACATCGACACAATTATCATATTTTGGGCTCTATACACCACCACAATGTATTTGAAATGAAACAAACAAGATGTGCTTTAACTGCAGACTGTCAGCTTTAATTTGAGGGTATTTACATCCAAATCAGGTGAACGGTGTAGGAATTACAACGGTTTCTATATGTGCTTCCCACTTTTGAAGGGACCAAAAGTAATAGGACAATCGACTCAAAAGCTATTTCATGGACAGGTGTGGGCTATTCCCTCATTATTTCATCATCAATTAACCAGGTAAAAGGTCTGGAGTTGATTCTAGGTGTGACATTTGCATTTAGAATCTGTCGACTCTCAATATGAGATCCAAAGAGCTGTCACTATCAGTGAAGCAAGCCATCATTAGACTGAAAAATCAAAAGAAACCCATCAGAGAGATAGCAAAAACATTAGGTGTGGTCAAATCAACTATTTGGAACATTTTTAAAAAGAAAGAACGCATCGGAGAGCTCAGCAACACCAAAAGACCTGGAAGACCATGGAAAACAACTGTTGTGGATGAATGAAGAATTTTTTCCCTGGTGAAGAGAAACCCCTTCACAACAGTTGGCCAAATCAATAACACTCTCCAGGAGGTAGGTGTATATGTGTCAAAGTCAACAATCAAGAGAAG
>WWET01000292.1:727621-748939 GCA_011038615.1 Limnodynastes dumerilii
AGTGTAAGGGGTATTTCCCCAGGGATAAAGCAATACCCCAGAATAGAGGAAATGGGACAGATACTGTAACAATAGTAATGTGTAATGAGTGTAAGGGGTATTTCCCCAGGGATAAAGCAATACCCCAGAATAGACATATAACATTTCATAGATGGAATAATCTGGTAATTTATAAAGATGCTTTATTGACACTTTAGGAGAAACCAGACATTTACATTACAAAGCAAGAATGTTACGGACAGCAGTGGCAAGTGTGTATTCCGCTGTGTGTACCATCGCAGTGGCGAACGCAGGATTTTGAAAGGGGAGTTTCCAATATGTGGAATACATGGGGGGTATATTAGCAACATTTTGGAGCCCGAAAACGGTACATATAAGCTCCGCCCCGTTCAAGCTCTGCTCCGGCCCCGCCACCACTGTGAGCATGTGTTAGGGAATTAGACTGTAATGCGACAGTGGTTGAAGTACTGTTTAAAATTGTAAAGAGCTAATTAATATGTTAAAAAAAGTAGCATATGTAATGATACTGATAATATGGTCGTACTATCTGACTGCCAAAATATCTAAGACGTCCATTAACATTCTTTGTGAAAGCAGGAAGTTTATCATGTAGATTTAAAAATAATAAAAAATAAATAAAATAAATCCACATTAAGGAATTGCGTTGTTATTGTCTGAGTCCTGTTTTTTGATATTTTTAAGTAATTTATAATTTACTTCTTTTACACAGTAAAATAGTAGTTTTATATTGCAGGAACAGATCTAATAGCAATATAAGTATACAATGCATTAGTAGAGCACATTACACAATGGATCAGAGCCTGTATGAGTGCATAAGCACTGTTGAATATTTTGTGACACAAATGTAAAAACATTTTTTTTAACATTTCAATCTGGGGGGTTTCTGGGCAACCAGAACCCCTCCTGGGTGCGGCACTGGGCAGTAAGTCTGAGTGAATACTATTGACAACTGGAAAATTCAGCTTTAAAAAAAAAAAAATTTTAAGTGTAGATAAAAAGCAATTAAAATGGTGTATACAACTGTAAACTATACAGATTAAGACTGAAAATTATATAATAGAATTTAAACTCACACTAAAAAATGTAAATCTTTTTTAGTTTTTTCACACCTGTACTGTACCACTATTTTGGGGGCCAACAAGTTTATTTAACAGGACCAATATAAGATATGTCTTTTAAAAGCAGAGATAGCCTAAAACTAGTTTTCGGCTGTCTCTATTTTGAAAAGGCAGTCATTTTAGATTATGTTTTAGAATGGGTAAGTATGCTGATTGGAGAGAACGGCCCTTTTGAAAAAAACCTCTACTGTACCACTATTTCGGTGGCAAAAGTTTATTTAACAGGACTAAAATAAGATTTAGATACATTGGCTAGATAGATAGATAGATAGATAGATAGACATTAGTGTGCTACAAAAAAGACATCTTTTTATTTTCATAAAATTAGGTACCAATATACTGCTTCACTTCACCCTGAAGTCTCTCCTCTCTCTGAGTTTTCCACCTATTCTGATGCCTCCTTGTCTTTTGGGATGTTCTATCCTGCTCCTCTCCTAGAGGCTGGACAGAACATGAAAAACTTGTGCTATATTTCCAGGCTCCTTCTTGGACTGTCCTCCACATTCCACCAACTGCCGCCTGCCAACGGTCACCTGAATATTTTATGCAGGATGTGATGCAGCAGATCAGATTCAAACTAGTCACATGATTAGATCCATAACAATTTCTGATAAACACTAAAATCAGTGAATGGGCATGCACAGTGCTCAGTGAGTAGCACTTGTGTATCACAGTGCTGAGGTCATGAGTTTGGTTCCCAGACAAGGCATTCCATAATAGGAAAGGGGAAAAAAAAAAGAAAAAATAGGTGCCACTATTTTAGTGGCACACGGTTTATTTAACAAGACTAAAATAGCTTGGATAGATAGATATTAATGTGTCAAATAGAAATTGAAGGTTCACACACTAGAAAGTAGAAATCTTTTTATTTTTGTAAAAACTGATGCCACCATTGCGGTGTCAAACGGTTTATTTTTTTAACACCTGTGACACTAATTGGTAAGATATAAGATATAGATATAGATATAAGATATAAAATAAGAAATAGATAGAGTGTAGTGTGAACTACTTAATACAACTCCACTTTGCAGAATCAAATTGCTAGTCTTAGTAGTACACTAAGTTTAATAATGTAATGGCTATAGTGTGCATTGTGCAGTGCACCTATATTTTTTAAAATAAAAAGAGAGAGCCCTAATAAGGGCTGTTGGTTAATATTACACTACCCCATTAAAGTGGATAGATGTAGCTCAGTCTCTGACTCTAGTACAGGCATGTCAAACTCAAAACCCCAATTGGGCCAAACAATCAAAGTCTAAGATTGTGTGGCCGCAAGAAATATAAAAAATCTCAGTCTCAATCCCCAGTTTTCCCCATCCATGTCTCTCCAGCCTCCCCAGTATTCTCCATCCTTGTGTCTCCAGCCTCACCAGTATTCCCCATCCATGTCTCTCTTGCCTCCCCAGTATAACCCATTCTTGTCTCCCCAGCTCCCAGTATCCCCATTCATATGGCTCTAGCTCCCATGTATTTCCCATTCATATTGCTCCAGCTCCAAGTAATTCCCCATTCAGTAGACTCCAGCCTCCCCTGTTTATACCTTACTTACCTTTGATGCCTTCCGTCCATCCATGTCTCTTCTCCGCAGTGCATTTTCTCTTTGATGCTGGCGTGTCAGTGTTGTTTACATAGCCATATAGCATTTTGTTTCCTGCTATCAGCTGATGCAGCAGTTATACAGGACAGCTGTGTGCTATTAGCTGTCCTGTGTAACTGCTGTGGCAGCAGATAGCAAGCCGCTTTCAGCAAGATCACTGGCCCTGCTTACCTTTGTTAGATAGGGCCGTAAAAGAAAAGCTTTTTGGGCCGCATGCAGCCCTCAGGCTGTGAGTATGACATGTCTGCTCTATTTTGTAGTACAGACAGCACAGCTGCAAGCATTCTCCTCTATTCTCATAGCTAAAATGGCTCTAAAACCATGAAGGAGTGTCATGCAAACCCTTTTAAAACACAAAAGAACAGTGCTCCTGAACTCTCCAATCACAAGAGAGCTGCAAAGTCATGAGATCTCCTTCTGCAGAATCCAAAACCACAAGATCTGACATTTCTGTTCTGCATTTATAGGGGATCTGAATTTGGCAGGAAGAGCTGAGCCCTACCCCGGGTTGACTCAGAACCCCAAAATTCAGATCTGTCATATTTCTCTTAATCAGAACTGCTCATCTCTAGTAAATATCTTTGTGTGCTAATAAGGAGTAAAGTCCTAATTAGAAGACAAAGTTCTAAGTTATTTAAACACTTTAATTCATACCTAAGAACATGATGTTGTACTGATACTTGTATATTCTGTTCTCTGGTTTTGAAATCCTGCTCACCATACCATCCATCTTTTGACATTTATTGTTCATAATAACACTTATAATAAGTCTTATACTGGTCACCAGACCTCATGACTCTTGTATCTATCATAGGTCCCAAGTGTCCCGCTTTCGGGGGACTGTCCCGCTCTCCCGACCACCTCAAAACATGTTTTGTTTGTTTTTTAAAGCCCCACCGCGCTGTATATGCCACTCTGTATATGCTGTGTATGCGGTAAATGCGGCAGTGCTCTTCAGAGCACAGAACACATAATACAGGGCTCCTATGGGAGTCCTGTAGGAACAAATGTAATAATATGAATGGCTGTGACCTAACCTATAAGGTCACTGTCATTCAAGTAAAGAGTTTTGGTCCTACAGGGCTTCCATTGGAGCTGGCAATAGGGAGCATAAGGGGGCTGGCACTGGCAATTAAGTTGGGGGCAGACATGGAGACAGGCACTGATAATAGAGGCAGAGATGGAGGCAGGTTCTGGCATATGGGGGTAGGTGAGACCGGCACTGGCATATGGGGACAGAAGAAGGCTGGTACTGGCATTTGGGGGCAGACATGAAGGCATGCATTGGCAATAGGGGGCAGACATGGAGGCAGGCACTGGCAATAAGGGGCAGAAGGAGGCTGGCACTGGCATTTGTGGGCAGACATGGAGGCAGACATTGACAATAGGGGGACAGATGGAGGTTGGCACTGACAATTGGGGGCAGATTTAGGCTGGCACTGGCAATAGGGGACAGATGGAGGCTGGCACTGGCAATTGGGGGCAGACATGGAGGCAGGCACTGACATTTGGGGGCAGACATGGAGGCTGGCAATATTAATAGGGGGCAGACATGAAGGCTGGCAATAATAATAATGGGCAGACATGGAGGCTGGCAATAATAATAAGGGACAGATATGGATGCTGGACATATGACGGCTGGACAAATAATAAGGGGCAGACTTATGGATGGCAGGCCTAATAATAAGGGGCAGACATATGTATGGCTGAATAAAAGGGGCAGGTACTAGGTCCGCTGGTATGGGTGGTACAAGACACACCCACTTTCCCAGACATGCCCACTGGGTGGTACAAGACAAACCCCCTCTACCAGGCCACAAAATTTTGTCCTTCTTTCAAATTCTCAAATATTGGGATATATGATATATACTTAACAATAAATATAGATGCAGATGTAATTAGCATCAAAAGCTGCGCTTGTAGTGGGAGGAAATTACTATGTACCTAATGGAAGAAGACTCCAGCTGCTTATACCAGGGTTGACTAGACCCTAAAATGTGAATAAAGAAGAAAGATGGAAGCGCTAGGAGTCTATCTCCAAAAAATACCTTTAATACAGTAATACACCACAAAATAAATAAAAACAATTAAAACAAATGGATAACATCAGCTGATCATAGCTAATATTGCAATATTATTTGAGATATCGAGTAATATGTCCCCTTTTATCAGATCATATGCACAATAGTATAATCGAGTTTTTGCTCTCTGAAAAGTGCTAGTGCATGAAACAACAAATAATAAAGTGAGTAATTGCTGAGGTAGTATACAAATGAGATCTGCACTTGAGTATAGATATTCAGAATTATCACTGATGATCAAAGAGCATTGATCCAAAATTGATAAGAGCAGCTCCAATATTATGGGTCTCAAAACGTAGAGCAATCACAGATGCAGAGGCAGTCTTATAAGACACAATATTTTTCCAATCATCTACTTAACAGCAGAGCAATAGGTCAGATTCAGAGACTTGATGCTACAGTCAGAAACAGTGATATTAATAAGTACTGCCAATGAGGAATGTTCCAAATAATGAATAATCAAAATCTTAGGTATATATAATACTTGCGTGTGACCGCTTTTGTAGATTATAAAGCAAAGTATTAGTGAGAGACACTGGCCCTGGTGTATCTGTAGCCGCAACTGTGGCTCTCCAGTAAGATGGATATCATATGTCAGCAACAGATGGTGGGGAAATGGATCACCAAAGTCCAGATTATATCCGGAGCGTGACAGCACGTTGTCTCGTGCAAAAATGAGGAAAAGTTCCA
Organism: Limnodynastes dumerilii; assembly: GCA_011038615.1. NCBI lineage: Eukaryota > Metazoa > Chordata > Amphibia > Anura > Limnodynastidae > Limnodynastes > Limnodynastes dumerilii. The sequence continues at coordinate 733,129 of WWET01000292.1, forward strand.
CGTGTCCGATATTAAAGGTCAGTAGGTCACATCCATATAGCTCACTGTGAGCTGTGCTTTGTATAGAAAAATATTTTGCGAAGCATCTAGCAAATATAAATAAACAAGTGCTTAAGATCTCATACAGCATGCGGTCCAGGAGTAAGTCTCGAGATGATCAGCTGTGTGGAATGTCAGAACACTTACGCGTTTCTCCACAGCAGGGTTTCATCAAAGAGTGTTTTAATTGTTTTTATTTATTTTGTGGTGTATTACTGTATTAAAGGTATTTTTTGGAGATAGACTCCTAGCGCTTCCATCTTTCTTCTTTATATACTTAACAGCCTGCAAGAATACTTCATGTATATGTATGTGATCTCGCTATATATTCATAGGCTCATAATGTAGTCAGTACAGTCAAGAACAACAGCCCATAAAATAGAGGACTTTTTTTTATATAGAATTCTTTTATTTTGCACTTTAAGAAATACTTTTTTAAGGCACAGGTATTTCCTCTTCAGCAGTTTGAGTTACTAAATGCAGAACCAGCATTCATAAAAGAAGTTTTCATATCTGAAAATATTGAACAATCTTATCTTTTTCCATGTTTTAACCAGTTTTTATCTTGTAATTTTAATACACATTCTAAGTCATTGACAAATGTTTATTGGGTGTTTAATGTTATTATACCCAGTCATTTTAAAAGCAGCATTTGAGAATACGACTTCCTGCAGCTGTAAAATGTTTATGCACTTTTACTTTTCAAGCAAATAGAAAACCATCATTGACTTATGTTGCCTTTTATTTTGCATGTTTATGCATATATGTTGTCTATAGTTGCTCTAATCATTCAAATGATGCAGTTTAAGTCTACAGCAGAGCTATAAAGACAGATGGTAATTTATTCTATAGCTGCTATAGTACTTTTATGCTTCTATAGTAAAGACAAGCCTTTTGGCAAACTTGCATATTAGATATACATAATGGCACTTTCATCATTTTCCAACTGTGAATTTAAATGTTAAAAAGTTGTATATGTGCAATGAATTTATGTTGTTTTTCCTTTTTTTTTAAATATTTTGCAGTCAGTAGTAAAACATTTGAAATACCTTAGAATATAATCATTGCATTAATGAAAATAACCTGGCACTTTTTGTTATGTATTAGGCCTGATTCAGAGATGCGATTTCCACGGCACTTAGGTGCGTATATTTAAGATCCTAGAAAATTCGCAAAACTGCGCATGCGTAGTATGCAACGCCATTTACGTAGCGGTTAGGAGCGTAAATTCGCTAAGAGCGTAAGTATGAATCGCACGCAAGCACTTAAGATCTTAAGTGCAGCGAATCTTTAAGATCTTAAGGATTTGCATGGAAATGGGCGGGGGGAGGCAGGGAAATGAGGGAAAGTGGGCGCGGGCTGACACTTAGGATCTTAAATGAACGCTACCACGTCACTTAAGATCCCAAATGACAGCGTAGAGTTAGGGCAAGTCAATGGTGGTCTAAGTTTAAGATCCACCGCTGTTTGCAAGGGGAGTGTCTGTTTTTGCAGTGGGCTGGAACCTGCTAAGATCTTAGCAAAGTTGCGTATATTTGCGATCTTTTCGCAATCGCATCTCTGAATCAGCCCCAATGTCTGTTGTCACATGTATTTATATTATGAAGAGAAAATATACTATAGGCCAAAGACCAGCCTCTTGTTTTTTATACAGCAAAAGACTAAGCCTACTAGAGGGAAAACTCTTTCTTTAATATTGGTTCACATAAATAGTATTTATCTTTTTTATTGTCTAAATTTTAAACAAACAAGAATAAGCAATGCAAATGTAAACAGCAAATGACAGCTTGGGCAATGTTTCTTTTATCTAATTTGCAAGTTGCAATGTGTTTTTTTATAACAACCTTTTATGGTTTGAACATGTTTCCCAGTTTTCTACTCATTAAAGTAAGATGCTGCATTTATAATGTTGGAACATGTCACAACTGAGTTTGACTTTTGTTTGGTTAATGCACAGTGCACTGTTTGTGCAGCTATAAATGGCCTTTCATGGCCTTTCAAAAGCTTTCTATTAGAGATGAGAGGTTTATATTTGGATAATCTGACAGATCTAAATTATAAGGATTCAAGGGGAACCAATACAGGTCTTTTTTCCTGGCACCAAATTCATAAGGCAAAACATAATTTATGTTTAAATGGCTGATCTTATATGTTTTGGATTGCATTATAAAAATCCCAGCTCTGTTATCTCAGCAGCCATTTTAGCACAGACATGGGACCAGATCCAGACTTAGCGACAGCAGAATTACAGCAGCTAAATGTTTACTTAAACAGGTTTTTGTATATGATAAAATATCTGTGCTGAATATAAAAGACCAATTTGCAATATGTGTACCCTGACTGTATTTGTCTTAGATGTATTTAATCTTTTTAATATGCACACTCCTTAATAAGTTACCATTTTCAGTAATACATTAAATTACAATTGGTGTACCATTTCAACCATAAAAGTGTATATACTGATTCGGTGAGAAGCGGCAGTATAAGTTACCCCAGATTTGTCAGTAGTGTTATATCTGTCCTTATTTTATATCCTCTTAGTTATCTTCCAGTTTACCCGATACAGAACAAGAGAGCAATAAGAAAATAATCTTGTGCGTTATTTTTTGACAATTTATTCCTCAAAATAAAAACAATAAATACAGCAATTATGTGTAAAATATAAAACCGTCTCCCATTAAAGTCTTCTCCTTCTCTGTACCGATTTCCACATGGTAATGATGGTCTGGTTGTGGGCACCCTCAATGTGGGTTTCTGTGGGCAGCCCCCAGGTGGATGATGTTCAGCTTAATGTCAGCTGATGTCCTCTAGTGTTACCTTGCTAGATGGAACAAACGCAGGATGTGTATGGGAGGGCTAAGGATCTAGAGCTCATCTCTAATGCATTTTAAACCTGACAAGCTCTTTTTTAAAGTGGTGAGTGTCATAGTTCCTGGGGGTTTGTTTATACTGCCCTGGACTAGACTGGTACAGACTTGACTTGAGCTGGACTGGAACAGGACTGAACTTGGACTGGTACAGACTTGACTTGACCTGGATTGGACCAGGACTGGGCTGAACTGCCACAGACTTCACTTGACCTGGACTGAACAAGGACTAGACTGGACTTGATCTCTGGATAGCTGCAGTGCTACTCTGCAAATAACCAGGTACCTTGAGTAAATTGGGCACCCATGCATTGGAGGTCGCCGGATCTTGGTGCCAGACTCATACCACCAGAGGACCGGAGACAAAGCAGAAGGCTGAACAGGAGGTGCCACTCTGTTCGAGGAGGTGCCACACTGAGAGTGGCACCTCCTCGAAGATGCAGCTTCGGACTGGGTTTCATGACAACATGGTGAATGATTATTATAGAATTCTTCCTAAAATGTTGAAAGAATTGTTTTCATTGAGTTGAACTACAGTGCCTAAAGAGAAGGAATACACTTTCTGGGAATCTTAATCACATGGTATTACACCGAATACTAGTGGGGATGAGCTCATACTGTGTGTTACTGAATCTGATATCAGTGATGAGGAAGAAGATTATTAAATTATTCATGTGTAACAAAATTCAATATCATGGCTTGACTTTTTACAATTCTAAAAAGCCCAAGCTAAATATTGTCATCAAGGGGTTCAAACAAACCAAGCACTTCAGCTACATGGGACCTAATCCAGACTTCTGATGCTGGATCTCAACTCTTGTACGGATATACGATAGCAGTAAGTAAATCTTTGGCCCCATCTTCACTTAAAATGGGGACAGCACAAAAACTGTCAAGTATGGAGGGTGCTTAGCATGCTCTCAATTTACTATCTGCATATTACCTCCTACACACATAGGGAAACTAATAAGGAGCTTGGGCATGTGCTTTAGAATACAGTGATAATTTCCAGATCCCGGATCTTTTCAATTCCTGTTGACATAACCTTCTACTCTTTCTATAAGGAAAGGAGTCTGCAGCCCAGCATACCCCTACCATGAGGGGCTCCATTAAAGATCAGGCTACTAGTTAGACTATGAACCTTGGTAGATCCCTCTCATAACAGACTGATCTAGAGTTGGGCGCAAACGTATTCAGTTAAAATGATGATATCTGGCTCACATTTAAATCAAATATTGAAAGCTAGCCAATGGAGATACAGAGAAGTAAAAATTTAGGCCACAAAGTGTTCTCCATTGCCAAGAACAAAGCGCTTTAGTTGATCAAATGCTTGTCTCTGCAGTGATGGCGTCTTACAGAAGTTGTTGATAAGCAAGTAAAAGCGATCAAACTGTCCATTATATTTTTAAGCATCATATGGTGCAGCCCCCTTTGGTACATTGGTGGCTGCTCGTACTAGTAGCACAGGTGTGTTCATATTCATAAATGTAGCCTACAGTAAATTATTGGCCCTAGAGCATATTTATATGACTGAGGTCCTACTTTTCCCATAAAAAGACTTGAACAACTAATGAAACTATCATGGTCAGCCCCACAGAAAAGAGATAAAAAAAAAGTAGAACAGGTTTTCAATGACAACAACAAAGTAGTGGATGAGGACTTGGAAGAAGAGTTGTCAAGACTATAAAATACAGTGAAGAAGGGAAATAAGATTTGGGGGGAACCTGTAATATCAGAAAAATATCTGGTAGATCATTTGATCCCAATAGTTCTGAGAATCAGGAAAATGTGTGTGTTTAAATGTAAATCAAAAGAGTTTGTGAAACAATTCTAGACATTCTCCCAAGTGACTAAAGAGTTTTCTCAGGGAGCAGAAAGCTACTATTAGCTATCAGTGCATCAGCAAGAAAATAAATCCTAAAAGTCTGGTTGAGTCCTAATGCACCATCACTTACATTGTTCAAAGACAAGTTACATTATATTTTTGAATGGACTACCTAGAGCCTACATTTGATAAAGACTTGAGGACAGAGAGTTTTTTTCCCACTTGGGAAGGCTACTTTGATACACTGGAGCAGCACATTAAGCAAAAACTATATAACACCTTCCACTTTACTACATGGAATTTATTGAAAGAATTGACTAATGATCCCCCAATATGTATTTGATTTACTTTTTTCTCAGATTTAACATATTACTGAAAAAATCCAAGATGTCTCAGATGTATAGCTACTTTTTGGGATGTACATAATAACAATTTGTTTACCAAATGTAATAATACACTCTGCACAAATCTATTGTATAATTGTATGTGTGATATATGATGCAAACTTAATAAAGAAAAGTAAAAAAAAAAAAATTGTGCTTGTACTCCTTCCTAATGGAGCTAAGAAAAGAGAAAGAAGGACCTAAGGCCCTTAGAACATAAGGTACAATAATTAAAACTAATTAAAATCTGCAACTTCAAGAATTTAAAGTGATAGAAAGGAAATTAAATACAAATTACAGTAGAAAAACAGGAAATTAAAGACAAAAATGACAAAAAATGTATTAGACAAATATATTTAAGGTTATAAAAGATAATATATAGAACACAAAAGAAGCTACAAAACAATCTACAGATCAGAGGGAAAGGGAAATTAATAACCTGACATCAAGCAGAATGGAACCTGAAGCTAACAGATGTTTGGAGAAGAAATTTAGAGGTTATGGACATCCACATGTAAGAAGGAAATTCTTACATGAATTAGATATAACAAAAAGAAATAAAGATTGCCAAAACAAGAAAAAGAAAGTTTGCGGAAAAGTAACAAGAAAGGTGATGAAGGGTGAGACGTAGTAATGGAAGAGACACCAGCAGGAGAAAATCTAAATAATGATTTGGATATAGAGACTTCCAAACCCCAACAAGGTAGGGTTTGGAAAGCATAATATGGCCAAAGTATGTACGAGCAATGGGAGTGCCTAGGGGAGTGCATAGTAAATACGCTACAACTTTAAATGTAAGTGAAACTTTATTCTCCCTCTAATATTGTCCAGGTTGCCATCTGCCCCCTCCTCCTGTGCCCATAAAGTATTTATGCCCCACTGTAATTGTTCAGTTTGCCATCTGCCCCCTCCCTCTGTGACCATAATGTCTTTATGCCCCCTCTGTAATTGTCCAAGTTACCATCTGCCCCCTCTTCCTGTGCCCATAATGTTCTTATGCCCCCTCTGTAAATGTCCAGGTTGCCATCTGCCCCTTCCTTTTTTCTGACTCTGCTGTTAAGTTAAAAAAACATGCTCTTACCCATGACTGTCCTCCTTGACTTCTTTGTCTCCCTGTGGCGCACCTCTGTGCAGTAAGTGCTGACGTAAAGATTGCGTCAGCATCAGGCTGCTTACAAGTACAATGCACAAACCGCTGTGCAAGAGCTGGAGGAGCAGCCCAGGGGTACAGAGCATGCTGTGGTCCCATTGATCCGGAAAAGGTATTTTCAGCCTCTGCTGCGGCCCATGCAGAAAATGTAATTCTGCATGGAATGCAGAGGAGGCTGAAAATACCTTTAGGGTTGGACCTGGCTTTGCTGAAGGGCCCTTTGATGTGTTGGGGACATGAAAAGTAGGCATAACTGCCCAGTGGATAAGTTGGCTATCCACTTTTTGTTGTTAGTAGGGCTTTTTACACAGTCCTACATGGCAGACTGTTAAATAAGCTGGAAAATATAGGATTTGACTCAAAGACAGTTAAGTGGCTATGATCTTGGTTACAGGGTTGGTTAAAGGGTTATAGTAAATTGAATCCCTTCTGGGGTTGATAATGTTACCAATGGGATCTGTATTTGGACCACTGATGTATAATAACTTTTTGGGGAATATTACCTGTATTGTTAAATAAATGTTGCTCAAGGTAGACAAGATGAAATGGTCAAGAGTGTGGCAACTGCATTTTATTGCTAAAAATGCTAAATCATGCATCATCTTTAAAAACCCAAAAGATCAATTTAGCATTAATTAGAAACTATTAAGGAGGAAAGTTATCTAGAAGTTAAAATTTCATGTGATTTAAAGGTAGACAAACAAAGTAACACAGGAATCTGAAAGGAAAGTCAGATGCTTGGTTGCAAAGGGAAAGGAATTAATAGCAAAAAGAGAAAAGTGGTAATGCCACTTTATAGGTCTTTGGTATTGCCTCACTTATAAAACTGTGTTCAGATCTTGAGGCCATAGCTCCATAAAGATATAATTACATTAGGGACTATGCTAATTCGAACAAATAAATTGTAGAAAGGAGAAAAGGGAAAGGAGGATATGACAGCAGCTCTCAAATATATTAAGGGGCATAGCAAGCCAAAGGAGGATTGTGTTTTACAAAGGAAGTGTAAGGGTACTTAATGGTACCTGAGGAACTTGCCGTGGGTTGGAGCGATAGCCACTGAGTACCGACTGGAGCAAGGAGAGCTGGGGTACGGAAGAGGCGGACGAGTCTAACTAGGGCCTGGTGTTCACTAGAGCCCCTGATGGTGGGGATAGTCTGGGCTGCAGGACACCTAGCAGATCGCAGCCCCCGATGGCAGCGCCTGGGAGAGGAAGGAGGAATACGGGGGCAGAAATGAAGGAGCAGATAGGAGCAGAAAGCGGGAAGAGACAACACCAGAAGGGACTGATGTGTAATGCACATACACTGAATGCCAACAAAGGCGGGGTAGACAAGGATGGACAAGACTAACAAGGATGCACTAGGGAAACAGTGAAACCCCCAGGGGGTAACAAATATAAGCACGCAGGGAAGAGAGGGTTAAAACACCAAGAAGGGAGAGAGAGAGAGAGGGGACTGGAGAACAAACTGGACTCTATCGAGGAACTAGGCAGGAATGGATTGGGGCACTCAGGAATGCAAAAAGGGCACAAGGAGACAAAGAGAGTACAATAGAGAGAGAGCAAGGTGTAGCGTAAGGCAGATGGCAGGAACAAGGGAAACTAGGCACAGAGAACTGGCACTAGGGGCTGTCTAGAAGAGGATCTATAACCAGCAAGGAGGCTGGGGAAACTCTGGCTATTTATAGGAGGGCTGGCTAATCAGGGCTGGAAGATTGGACCAGCCCCCTGCAATGATAGACAGCTGTCCCGGCAGGGCAAGGAAGCCGAACAGCTGACATGTGAGCCACTGCCGCCAATGAGAGCGTGGATCCCGGTTGCTAGGAGAGCGCCGGGATCACACGCTGTGAGCCGCCGCGAAAGCGTGCCAGCTCGTAACAGGAAGAGATGTTTTAGAACATAAGAACATGAGTATTAACTGAAGGGTGGTAGGTTCAGAGGATTTGTGCAGAAAAATTACTTTATTAAAAGAGTAGTTGATAAGCGACATAACCTCCCATGAGGTGGTAGTCCATTTTTCTTTTTTACATCATTTACACTTTCTGTAGGTACAATAGAACATTTTAAATATGCTTGGGATAAATATAAGGATATCCTAAATCTCAAACTAAATTTAGGGTAAAATAGGGTCAGTATACAGTAATATTAAATAAACAACTGGGCAGAGTTGAAGGGCCATGTGTCCTGCATCATAAAGGGTAAAAACAGCTGCACTAATTTATTTGGATCAACCAAAGTTGTGACTTATAACCATACCTGAATATATACTAATTTAATAACAATGAAAATACCCATAAATGTATAAAACAAACAATCCAAACCACATTTGTCTGTAGTCACAGATCAATCATCAAGAATATGCTGGCAGTCTACATTCTTGAGATTGGCAACAGGCAAGCCCTTTATCCTAACCCTAACTTTAAACCACCCCTAACCCTCTTTTTCCTGCAGCCTAACCCTAACCTACCCCTTCTTGAGCCATAACCCTAACCTTCCCCTTCTTTGAACCTTAACCTTAACCCTCCATGTCCCGCAGCCTTACCCTAACCTTCCCCTTAAATCCTAACATAATTCCTCCCTTCTTGAGCCCTCCCTTCTTTAGCCCACCACAACCGCTGTAGTCTGAAGCTATTGGGAATGGGTCCCAATAGCAATTTTCCATTTGCCAAATATTTCAATTCAGCCATTTGTACCAGCAAACAAACTCCTTACTAATTCCCATGGTAGATCAGCTTGGTTCTTAAATGCTACATAGTTTTAACAGAAAGAGCCTATTAAGTTAATGATTATTCTGATATAAGTAAATTGTTTTAGATTAGAGTAAAGGAGGAATTCCCAGAATTATTGGTGGTGGCAGATACCAGTAATAAGTCAGAAGTAAGGTAAACAGGAGGAGGAGTCATTGTAGACCAGGCCAGGTAGTTGCTGTTGTTGACTAACCACTTGAATAAAATAGATCACGCAGCCTCAAGTGAGGTCAGGGTCAAGAGACGCAGCATTATTTTATTTACATTTTTTTTTCATTAAAAGCATTCAGACCGGATCTAACAGGAAATAGGTATAATCAAGATAGTGATTATATAGCTGATTAGTAGATTATATAATCATTATACAATTGCAAATGAAGGTTATTGAGATTACTAATAGTACTAGTACTAGTACTAATGTGCTACACATTACATGAATTTACCTTTTTTTACCATGTTTAATGAAATTCAAATCATAAAACCAAAATCTTTTAAGATGGTTTTGCAAAACTAAAACCAAAACATGAAAATGGTTTTAGAACCAAATCAAAACTATTCCCCAGGGTCTCTACAAACCTCTATTTTCTAAACATGCATTTGAAAGGCAGCTTACATTTTCTCATTGGCGTCACATCATCAATCATTTCTTCTTTCAAGCTTTGTATTACTTGTACTAACACTCCCCCACCCCAACCTGTATGTGTGAGCATGAATTTGTTTTATTTATTTTTTTTAAAACAATTCAGTAATTCTCTCTATTAATTCTGATGCTTAAGGGTGATAAGGAATGCATTACACACAATGGACAATACACTTTTCAATCCTTTGGTGTACTTGCTTACAAGTAATGTGCAGTTTCATGATGGGGAACTTTTCTTGCACCATATGATGGATGTTTCTGTCAAAAATTCCAATAAATGCCCTTTTCAGTCACTTTAATGTCCATATAAAAAATGTAGTTTAACACTATTTGTTTGGCAATGGTTATACTGCGTTTTTCATTTAAGGATATTTAAAAAAAAAAAAATGGCTTGCAATGTATAATCGCTGCCAAAAAACTATTTTTGTAAATGAGGCCCTATGTGTTTACTAATTATGACAGGGGCACTATGGGTTAGATCCAGAGCTACATATGCTAGCGTATTTACGCTAGCCGGAGACGTAAAAACGCTGTTTTGTATGTTCTGCGCAGATTTTATGCCGCATAACTCTAAACGTATGTACCAGTCTACTATCAACAGCATAACCATGAACGAAGGGGCGTGACAGCCATACGAAACCCGTAATTACACTTCAGAGAGGGGAGGCCTTTAAATCCTACAGTATGGGCGTGCTTAGGCACTTACATATATGAAGCATTTACGTACGTCAGTACTTATGCTTTGATAAGTTAAGGTAGAGTTTGGGAAGCATAAAACGGCCAAAGTACGTACGAGCGAGGGAAGTGCCTAAGGGAGTGCATAGTAAATACGCTACGCGATGATCCATATGGCCATATGTGTTTATTATTTATGACGGGGGCACTATGTGTTCATTATTTATGATGTGGGCATTATGGGCCAGATTCACAACCCAGTAATTTTTAACATACGTACCTAATTTTCAGATTATAGCTACTTTGCATGCGTAGTAACTATTTTACGTTATCTAGGTAGTGTTTCGTTAAGTAGATTACATACATGCAGTCTTTAAAGACCACATGTGTGCAATGTAAGTAACGAAACACTACGTATATAGCGTAAAATAGTTACTACGCATACGTAGTAGCTAGAATTGGAAAATTAGGTACATATCTTAAAAATTATGCGGTTGAAATCTCCGGCAAAAAACTGTTGCTTCCGAAAAAGGGACATCCGAAAGCTCCTTTTTGAATGTCCCTTTTTCGAATACTTACGGTTTTAGAATTTTTTTCTTCAGAATGGGTGAGTATGCCGTTCGGATACTTCACCCATTCACTTTCGCAAAGAAGATATCCCTCTGCCGCACCTACGCCGCCGCTATCGCCAGGGGTAGGGAGGTTTAGGGTCAGGCTGCGGTTAGGGTCAAGCTGCAGGGAAGGGAGGGTTAGGGTCAGGCTGCGGGAGATGGTGGGATAGGGTCAGGATACAAGTAAGGGAGGGTTAGGGTCAGGCTGCTAGGAAGGGAGGGTTAGGGTTAGGGTAGTGACAGGGGAGGGTTAGGGTAAGAATTAGGGAAAGTAGTGGGGGACTATTTTTACTAAGTCTTCAGAGCACCGAAAGTTCGGTGCTCCGTGGATCGATTGTAATGCCTCCTCGAAGCATATGCAATCGAAGTTGCGAACTGGCTGGGAGGAATCTGAATTTTCAAAAAAATTCACATCTTTTATGCAGGGACCCACACCAGTGAGTCCGGCCCTATGTGTTTACTAATAATGAAGGGGGCACTATGTGTTTACTAATTATGAAGGGGGCACTATGTGTTTACTAATTAAGACAGGGGCACTATGTGTTTATTATTTATGATGGAAGGCACTATGGCCCAAATCCTAAACTACGTACGCAAGCGATGTTACACTAGCCGGTGACGTAAAATCGCCCATTAGTATTTACTGCTCATGCACACAGCAGATGTTACGCCACGTAACTCTAAATGTACGTACCAGCCACGTATCAACAGCATACCTACAAACGAAGGGGCATGACATCCATACAACACCCGTAATTATGCTTTAGAGACGAGGTGAGGCATTTAAATCGTACAGTATGGGCGTGCTTAGACACTTATGTACGTGTAGCCTTTACGTTTGTAAGTAGTTACGCTTTGAAAAATAAAGGGGGTTAATATTAGTCAGGGAATATGTGTTTTTTCACAAGGACACATTGTTATGTATATACATATGTTTATTGAACACTGTATTTATTTTTTTACACAGCACACGCAGCGCCACTTGGTTTGAAGTCTAACCATGCTGACGCTGATAGAACTACAAGGCTAAGCAATGCTTATCCCTGTACTTCTATCAGCACAGCATGGCTAAGGTTTTCAGCCATGCAGAACATTTTTTTGTTATTTTTACACACACAAAAACACATGTCAAGTCTATTGACATGTGTTTTTGCTTGTCAGGGACGGCTCCATCAGTCGCAAATCGCACCTCTCTGGCTGCGATTTTTTTTTTTTGTGATTTTAAATCACACTCAAGGTGATTTCTTCAAATCGCCTTTAGTGAATACCACGCTTTTTTTTTTCCTATTTTTAAATGGCAAACATCTGGACGATTTCTGAATCGCGATGTCCAGCGATGTTTGCCATAGCAATTTTTTTACACACTCAAATCACGCAATTTGAGCCTTTCTGAATACCGCGATGTGACTTCAGAGGCTCAAATCATGCGATTTGTGGCGATTTGCCTCAAATCGTTTTTTGTTAATGAGGCCCCCAGAGTGCACCCCATAATACATGGATTGAAACATCTTGGAAGATCACAAGATGCAGCATCCCAAATACAGCAACAATGCTTAAAATGTCCCCTAGAAATTATACATACATTCCAAAAGTTACAAGATCCCAACATCAGCAAACAAAGCTTGAATAGATGAACTTCTCTGTTCTACAAATAGTACAAACTACTCTACATGTATTTCACGCAAACATGCTGTAAATATACAGAGAGGGTCCATGGTAATTCAGCTACTTTAATACTATATGAAAAAATAAAGCAAACAAACATGAATCCCAAACCTTGTCACCCAACTACATTATCCCTACTACTGCAGCAGTTACAGTAAATAAATCAATAAATAACCTTCAAATAATAATAAAAATAGATTAATTAATTAATTTTATGCTCTTCCCTGCGCATTGGTCCGCACTGAGCAGCAATACCTACTGCTGCAGATCTAGATAATTATTGGCGGGCCCCACCAGCTCCGGCCCGAGACAATAGTCCCGGCTGTCTCACCCTGATGGCGGCCCTGATACTTACTCTGATTGGTGGCTAAAACTACTAAGCATTTGTACTGTTTATTGATATATACAACTTACAAAGCTTGCCAGTGTTACAATGCACAAGAGAATGTTAATGTGATATTAAACAAGAACGCTATGCAGCATATATTGGTTTGACTGTTGGAGAAATAAACACTTGTATTTTTGAGCAGTAAAAATCTGTTTGAAAATATTGATTGAAAAGCAGCAATTTACTTTGAATTATGCACCTGAATGAAAATAAGCATGCAGCTAAATTTTATAAAAGATCTTATTGATTTGTTTAGAAAGATTATAATTTAAAAACGTATATCATAGGTTGCCTTCTTCTTGTTATCAGATACAAAATAGCTTACATGTACTGAAGATGCTTTTGCAGAGACAATATCATTAGCTTGCAACCATTACACTACCAAATCTATGTTTCTAATCTTATGCAACATTGGAATCTAATTGAGAAACAGCAGTTTAATAAATGCTCCAGTAAGTTTCAACAAAACTACCAAAAAATATTTAAATAAATAAATCTAAAAAGTAAATTGGAATGAGTGAACAATTGTGTGTAATTGTAAATTGGAATGAGTGAACAATTGTGTGTAATTGTAAATGGTTAAATGAATACGTATCTTAGAGTATTTTAAGGAAGATTTAAAAATCAAGAAAATAGTATTAAATGAAAACGAATGCTGTTTAAGCCATGAGAGAATATAATCTCCTTGGCTGGGGCTGCCCTCTTCTTGCCTCCTGCAATCAAAGGGTTAATGTGCTGGCCATTAGAGAGTTAAAGGATGGGGGGAGTTAGGGCGGGCTTAGTATAAGGGGTATATTAGGGCAGCCATTTTGAGTGTCAGCCTCTTTACAGAATTTTTTCCTGGAAGGATAAGTGTCTGTAGATTAGCTTGTTGATTGCCTTTATTTTCTTTCTGTCTCTCTCTGACTTTCCTCTCTCTGTCATCTGTGACTATCCCTTTGCTTTTTCTTTTCACTTCGCTGCGTTTATAAAAAAAAATAAAAAATAAAAAAATAAAATAAAATATATATTTAAGTTTTTAAGTTTACTTACTTTTGGAGTCCTCTCTCTCCTCCTCTGCCATGTCGCGCCCTGTGAGACCCCGCTCCGTCCCCAGCCATCTCCGGGAGGCGTCGGGCGGTGCGGCAGCGGGGGCTTCCGGTTCCCGCGGCATGCTGGGACCGGAAGTCGCGACGGGCGCCGCCATCTTGGATTCGGCGGCGCCTGCAGCAGTAACGGAAGCCCCAGCGATGCGGGGCTCACGCGGGCGCCGCGGATCCCGTGGGGGATCCCTCCCACGCCACCAACGTTTCAGAGGAGCAGTTTCCAGGGCCAGAGGCGGCCCGTCAGGCGGCAGACGGGCCGTTGCCTCTCTGGCTCCTTCCCCTGCAGTGGGGCATGGCAGAGGCAGCAGACGTGGGGGGTCCCGCAGGGGGGCCCCCGGGGGGCAGGCACTATCTGGTGGAGAGTCAGTGGGGGTGGATGAGTCTCCCCAAGGGTCAGTGGGGTCGGACTGCATACCTGATACCCCACTGGCTACTGCTTTGCAATTTGCTGGGGGTGCAGGTGTGTCTGCCAGCCCTGCTGGGTCTTTGTTTTCAGGGGCTGGGATCTGTATTACGGCCCCTTCTCCATCTCCTGTCCCTGTTCCTGCTTCACAAGGGGCTTTAGGGGGGTCATTGCCTGCTCCACCTATTCCGGCATTCCAGCAGGTTGGGGGTCTTTTGGCACAGGGTTATCCAGGCCAGGGTTGGCCTTTTGGCTCTCCACCTGTATTTGTTCAGCCCTCCTGGCAGGGGTTTCCTGGAGCACAGCCACCAGCGGTGCAATTAACTTCCCCTATGCAGTATCCGTTCACGCCTGTGCAGTATCCCATCCAGTTTATTCCAGGTGGGGGTTTTGCTGCTCCAGTGGCCGCTGGGGCGCAGCTGTCTTTGCAGGCAGGAATACTTACAGGTGCGCCTGCGGAATCTGGGTCTCATGCCGGGAGTTCTAACGCTGTTTGTGTTTCAGGTGTTCCGTCCGCAGCTCCTGAGGTTGGTGGTGCCGGGGTTGCAGCTGAGGAACAGCCGAGTACTTCGGGGCACGTCTCAACGCCGGCGGTGCCACACACACTTGATTCTGGGGTGGTGTGGTGGTGAGTTGCGAATGTCTGAAGGCGAATGTTTGTCTCTGGGGACAGTTAGCTCTAGCGCGGACTCCTCTGATTCGCAGTTGCGCCCGAGCAAGGTGATGAAGGTTTTGTTTTGAGTGGTTGGGAAAAAAGCGCTTGCCAAACAGTCCTCGGCGCCAGCGGGAGCTTCTCGGCGTAAGGGTTCAGGCCCCCCCCCTCAGTTGACTGACATTACGGAGGTGACCTGGGATATTCGGGCGACCACTAAGGAACGCATTAATAGGGGGCAGTATGTTGACATGTTCTGCGTCACGTACGACGGCAAGAAGGGCTTAGCGGCCGCTAAGGCTAAAGGGGGGATAGGTGAGGACAATTACCGGACGTTTGGGAACTGGTTAGGAGGTTTTGTGGTTTTTACGACCTGGTACTTGCAGCGCCGACCGGCTGAGTTTATAGACGTTTGGAAATACTTGTACGTGATACAGGACAGGCATGCGACAGCGCAGGCGGGACTTTGGTTGGAGTACGATGAGCGGTTTAGAAAAAAATTTGATGGCCGCAAGAGTATTGCCTTCGGCTCGCATGACATGGCGCTGTGGATGCGTGTCTCGCAACCTCCAAAGAGGGTGACGGAAGGCCCGGGGGCGAAGGGTGGGCAGCAGTCCTTTCGTTCCCAGCCTTTCATTGCCGGAAAAGCGAGGTGTTACACCTTCAATAACGGCAGATGTAC